>JAQIWN010004082.1:0-11791 GCA_034699025.1 Entomobrya cf. arborea Gr-Col-00668
ACAAAATTTTTATATGAATCGAATGCTTGCATGTATACAAGCAGTATATAATGTTATGTTGGATATGAGTTTTTTTTTGAGTGACTGAAGTGAAGAATGATGGTAATCGGTAAGAAATGATCATGATCATTTTGAAGAAAAAAAGTTGAATGTGATGTGGCGATGATGATGCTCTTTTGGCTTGCTCTTTGACTTTTTCCTCTCCCCGGTCGTGACTTGGAGAATGCTGCTGTGTTACACACACATCACTTTTACTCCACGCTAAAATACTCCACGAAAAAAAAAATGTTCTTCATAGAAATCCAATATATATCTAACTTGCATATTTCAAAACTGCTTAAAAAGAACACTTTGAAATTTATTAGCCTTGATTGTTACACTGTTTCATGTGGTACGACAGTACAGTAGCAACTTTTAAGATTAACTCTTGGGGCCCAATAACAAACAATAAAATAACAGCGCAACAGGTAAATAAGGTACAAAAAGAATGAAGTATTATATACTCTTTGAAGAGAAAAAAATAAGAAAAGCAAGTTTTCACTAAATATGTCAAAATCCACTTTGCCATAAAATTCATGGACGAGCCGCATAAAATCACGTAAGCTTAATCAGATCAAAAAATCTACTTTTTCGTTACTTTTCTTCATCTTTTGTCATCATCATCTTCTTCAACTTTTTTCTTAAAAAGCATGGGATCATCATGATGGGATGTTTAAATGTTGTTGTTTTGTGAGATGCTGCGCTACTGCTGCTGCACGCTTTCTTTGAAAATTCATGCATGCCTCATTACCTTACCTAGTCAAGGGAAATTTATGTCGATAATTTTTTTCATTACTTGAGCAGTTGCATTCTCACTTTTTTGTATTGTTGAAAAATAATAAGTTTCTTTCATTTAATATTTTATAGATTATGCTATAATCTAGATCTCATTTTCTTGTTTATTTACCTTTTTCTTTAATTTCCACTTTTTTTGTCTCATTAATAATAAAAATAAATTATAATCATTTTCTGTCGTCAGTAAACAAATAATGGAAACGTGCAGTAACCGCCAAGCGAGATACACGGCTAGTTTGAACTATTTCTTTTGATATGTTATTGCAGTGTACTGTGAACTTTGCGGTCGAAGGATGCCACTGCACTTGGTTTTGTTTGTGTTTAAGAGAAATCTTTCCTTCTTTTTAAAACAGCGAAAGTAAAAGATAAACTGAAAAAAATGTTTGTGTTTCTTCTTCTGCTTTAAATTCAGTTCTTCTGTTGGCTGCATTGCGACTACTGATAAGGTCCATTTTCATGAACTATATATTTACGGTGATAAATAGACAAGATTTGGCATGATAAGATCTTCATAATTTGCATAATACATAATAACAAAGACGGGTTAAAGGAAAATTGTAAAGGAAAAAAATATGATATTGAGTGCTGATTTTTTAAATGGAAAAGTAACCGAATCGCTTCTTAACACAAAATACAAACTATCATCAAACCTGCAACTAGATCTAAGACAAACAGAGTAAATGGTAAAAGTATGAACTCAAGTCAAGCACCCACTCCTGTTTCATATTTTATTGCTTAACAGTGAACCCTCTTATCCCGTATTTTTTTGACGTGTGGATCAAATCTTAAGATTCGAAAAAAATTATAACAAGTTATGCTTGATATTTGTCACGTTCATCTATGTTTCATTTTACTTGCAGCACTTTTTCTCTACACATTTATGACTGCAAAGCTATTTGTATACTTAATATTCGTAAAAAATTTGCGGTATATTATACCAGTGCCCAGTGCTGAATCTGAATACTGATCAGCTTGATGATAATGAAAGATAAGAAAGAAATTAGAAAAAGTCAATGAAATTACCACTTAATTTTCTGGATATGTAATGCGATGCACCAAAAGCAATGAGAAAAATGTTAGAATCAACATGTTAAATTATAAGGAAAGTATTTTATTGACGTTACTGATATTGTTTTTTTGGTTGTGTGAACGTGGTAGCAATAAAATATGTTTGTAGTTTTCTTGATTGCGAAATTGCAGCCAAGGAACACGCCCATGCAAATTGTATCTTGATAATGTTATGTATAAAAGAAAATCAGTAAATGATATCTTCGTGCATACCAAATTCTTTGGGAGATATTTTATTAAAGTGATGATTTGGTAGAAGAATGATAGGCTCATTGGAAAATTTTGTGAGAAAAAAACATGGATTTTACATTACTGAGCAATGCGTAAGACTCATTTACACAATAAAGGATAAGATTGACAGGAGGAAGAATATGAGAGGCTCTGGTGATAATAATGAGCTTCTCAAGTGTTGAAAATTGTTTTTTTGCCAGCTGGTGAACTTGCCATTTTTTTGATTGGCAAATAATTGATATGAAATGATGCTGAAATAATGTGACTGTAGTGGGCAGTGATTGACACCTCACCTGAGTATACTTTCATTAAGAGAGCTGTGATAAAGCTCAGTGTTAGATTTAGAGCAATGGGTGAATTACACACAAGATACTACTTAGCAATTAGAATTCAAAGTTGCAATTACACAATTTTTTTTTACACAAAAAGCTTTTACATATCAATGTTAGTTAAACCGGATTTAATTATTTTCTGCGAGTCAACTACACAGGGTGTACCAATTTATGATTTTGTTTGTCGGTTTTTCTTTCCTTAAAACACATGTACCACCACCGCCTCTCGAATTGCGATACGCAATGTTAGTCCACCACTACCTAAGCTAGTAAATGTACCGTATAAGCGAAATACCTACCTAATCCACTTGAACATGAGTAAACACGCTTTAATCTTACTACATTTTGACCATTTATGTTTTTTAATTGTTCTTCTCATTGTAAACAGTGTTGGTGTCTTAGGGAGGAGGTATAGGATTAAGTAAAGCAAAAGCAAACATTCAAGAAATTCTGATGAACAAAGAAAATAAAGATAACGATTTTTCTACGATAAATCAACATATAAATTTTATTATGAAGCTTGTAAATATTACTAGCTTAGTTGGACAGTTGGTCGGTTGTTTGCTCAGGTAGTTCATGAAAATAATCGCTAATTATGTGGCATAAGGAAAATTTAAACTCAAATACTTGCACGTCCAACCGATCATTGAATGGCTGTATTTCTCTTATAAAACACGCATAACAATAACAGTAGCAGAGAGTAACACACTAGTAGCCGAAAATTGTTCACGTTAAATTTGACATGAACTGTTGCCTATTGTTTAGCAATACATATATTTTTATTTATGCGCATTACAAAATGTTGACAATAGCACAGGAATGCCCAGAAGGAATCTTCTTGAGAATAGAGAGGGTATATACTTGATGTAGTACGTGAACTCTTAAATTTCTTGTCCAGTTCTTGCCCTCTAGTGGATCCCTCAATACGTTTTGCAATTTTAATAAGGTCATTTGTATTCGGACCATCAAGCAGTGGGAGAATCTTTTTTTTTGCTTTTGGAGCAAGTTGAAAGACATGCTGGTAAGCAAGCACATCTTCAGCCCGTATCATCATCAACTATCAAAACTCATCATCATCATGATACGCCACTTTAGAGCAACCACTTATTTAGTTCATATAAAAATATATGACTCTAGAATTACTTTAAAAACTCAATCTTCCAACAATTTACTTAGTTAATATTGTTGGGGAAAAAATGAAACAAATCATGGTTGTAGAAGATAATGTACAAAAACTAGAAAACAAAGAAAGACAAATAAGCCGTAGATAGTCTTGCTTTATATTACGGGATTTAAGGCGTAAGATAGATACGATTTTCGCCTTACACTCAGATGATAATAAGGATACAATACAATTCGTAAAATGCGATTTTTTGGTTGAATGGAAATCAGTATTCTCATTAAAATTTAGCTACTTTTTGCTTTCAAATTTAAATGAGATCATCTTTTTAGCTCATTTTCAGTTTTGGCCTTTGACATCCGAATCGGATTTTTACATGAAAATGTACAAAAACATGATAATAAATTGTCTACCTTAGTACAATTCATTGAATAGATTCAATGAATATTGTGACGTTTTTGAGATTTTGAAAACTTTTAAAACTTTCGTGATCAAAATGAGTAAAAATGTTAGACAAAGTAGCGGTGATGCGGTAGTAGCAATTTTCAATAGTATGGAATATAATTGACTGTGACTGAGTTTTGCGTAATGTCAAAATTAGAATTCAAGACAGCAGCTCGCTCACAGATGATACACCATTTTAATGATAATACTTGTTCTCCTAACATGTTGGTTTGACTAACAAGGGGTAAAATAAGAGTGGTCATTTTTATTACGAGTTTTTCATTTCTATCATGAATGTTAAGTTTAGGCTGAGCTGTGTGGCGGAATATTTTACATGGATTCAATTTTCTTTCACTTTTCACTTTTTTCGGTTTGCTTAAGAAAGAGCGCACAATTTTCATATACATTTCCAGAACGACCCTGTGGGTCAGGTTTTGCGATTAATTATCTGACTCTCAAATGAATGCGTAGCTTTTACCGAAATTTTACAATCTTGTATAAATGTGACCCTACGAGCATGGCCACTAGCATATAAAGTACAGTGATGCTTTTTTACATAGGCGATGATGTATAAGAACCAGAAGCAAAAGTCAAAATCTATATGGTAATATTTTAGCTGAATTTTTTCAGTTAAGCCCAATCCATTCTGCTACTGACGAGTATCATTATCATTATGCTCAGTAAATGAATACGAGATGAGTGTTAGTGTCAAGAAAAAAAATAGATAAAGGGATAGGAAAGTGAATGAAAATGAATTTTTAAATAGTTTTCCATTTTTCAAAAAGTGTAAAATTAATTTTCCTTGCTTCCAAGTATAATGTTTCTTTTATGAGGATCTGCTGATGTACAACAGTTCAGTGCTTGACACTATGATAGGTTAAAAGGCTCAAGAAGAACCTTCCATCATCCTTTTCATCTTCTCTGTAAAAATTTGAGGAGTGGTTTCTCCATTTATTACGCGTATCTTCTTAGTCAGACTTTTTGATGTAAAAGAGAGCAATACAGTAGAAATTCAGTGAGAAACGCATTTTTCCATACTGACAGTTTTGTAATTGGACAAAAATGATGATGATGAGGTGGATTAAGGAGATTGTATGTATTTATATGGCATATTGTTAAAAACATCTCTTGAAATGAATCTTCTGTCAAATGTTGCAACTTAAATTAACTGCAAACTTAAGAGAGAGACAGAAAAACGATGAGCATTTTCTGGAATGGGAAATGACGTGGCAGATGAGAATAAGTAATAAAATTAAAGTGTAAAATGTTTTCGCTGTTTTTATACGAAAATGCATTGTCGCATTGCTGATTTTTAATATTGAATTTCATTCTCTACTGAATGCTACACAATCATAATAAGTGGTAAACTCCCTTGGATTTGGATCTAAACTAACGACAAAGTAGCAATGCATATGGTGGCATTATTGTTTAAAAGAATTTAACGATGAAAAAACCAAGCCTAAAAATTCTTTTGAAAAAAGTGTAGCACTGGATTCTAGATTGCATATCGTTAGGAGGGAAATAAGAAGACAACTTCCTTGTTTTCTATGAGGAAAGGGTTCATAATATTTTTGTAGGATGCACGTGTAGTAAAAAAGTTTTCATTTTTCCCATTCTCAAAAACATTGATCTGGAGATAATTTTGCTGAGCTGAAGAAAAGTTTGTGGAACAAGGCAATAAAGAAATGATTCGGTAGCTGTAATTTTTCCAAACTGTCATGTTCATTCCAACAACAACACAGAAAAGCAGAAAAACAAAGAACAACAATCGGTTATACATGGACTCATCCAAATGCTAAATTATTTCAAGGATGGAAAGTATGGATCAAAAGCAACAACAGGCAATTAGGAAGCAAGCTAACCCACATGTAAGAGATAAAATATGTCTTGAGGAGTAAAAAAGTAAAGGGAGAGCAACAACAAAAACCACAAACCGCAAAAAGATCAATTGAATTGGTTTCAGGTAGATAAAAAAATATTATTGCCTTTGGAGAACTGAACTGACTGAGCCCACAAGCCCAAATGGTACACATAGTGGCGAGTGGACTAGAAGGTATTGCGACACTTACTTTATCCATCTGACATTATCCACCGCAATAGATAGCTGATAGCTTATAGTTTTCAAGAGAATATAGTTTAAAAGCCTCAGCTTAATTTTCTTTAAAATAGAGATAAATGTCTCAAAAGAATAGCTATTGTTTACCCAAACCACATTTGAATCAACTCTGTCATAAATTATTCCTAGCCGCGTTTTTTTGTATTGCCTCGTGTAGTATATACCAAGGTAGTTGCTACCAAAAGACGTGCTCTCTTTTTGAAAGGTTTGTACAGAAGATTCAACAAATTGCTGTTGTAAAGGGTAAATTTTTGTTTCTGATGTCGCAAAGGAAGTCAAAAGTCAATATTGTGAGACGATGATTACAGGCTGTCTAAAATGTTAAAAAATGGGCTATTATCTGGGATGGTGATTGAATTAAGGTGTACATTGCTACTTTACAGATAAAACATGTCCATTGCAGACTGTCCATTGCAGACTGCAGCTTCATACGGATCGTTCAGTCATTCTCGGTGCAGTATGAATGGCGGAAGGCAAGGCCACACAAGCATAATTTCAGGTGTTCGATGAGAACATGATATTAATTGAATTAGGTATTGCCTGCACACGTTGAAAATGATTGCATATTGTTTTTTGTATGATTATAGATTATGTTGTGTGTACGCTTGTACTCCACTGGTCAAGGAAAGATGATTGTTGTAGGATACTACAAATCACGTATTTTGGCAGTCAATCAATAGAATCGCATTGGGCCGCTTGCTTGCGTGTGTGGTCCATAAACATGAACTAAACATGTTATAGTAAATGTCTCGAAAAAATGTATCAATTTTAATTTTCGGTATAATTGCAGACATGAAATTATTAAATTTTACGATGAGCAAATCAATGTCAAAGTTCATGGATGACAGCATGCCATTTGACAGATACTAACACTTATGATTTTCCAGCTATCTTGGCACACACCCTTTTAAATTAAACAAAAACTTAATTAGATAATTGTTTGACTCAAACTGTGTAGCACAGCCAACAGAAAATTTTGGAGTGTGTGGATAGATCTTAACTTGAGCGATCTCTCAATTCTTATACTACGCACTACACATGATCAAGACTATCTCAGAAAAGATGGAAACTGAAAGGAGAGAAGTTTGTGAATTCGTTAATGTCAGGTAGGTATTTCATTAGACGTGCTAAAACATGATCTCGAGTAGGCACATGTCACAATAATGTATTCAGTTGGTTGGAATTCAAGATGTTCTTTGCCACTGTGATGGACAAACAATACATGTGTTTAGGGGACTTTACATTATCTGTCATGTCCACAATGACGGTAGACATGTATACCGTAGGCTTAGGCTTGAGCCAAATTGTTCTCAAAATTTCAAAGCATCTCTCAACTTTCAACCAAAAGCATCAACATGTATACACTAGTTGTCATCATATCATAATCATCATGCATGTCTCATAGTTATGTTGGTGCGATATCCTGCTGAGTTTATAATGGTTTAGGTGTAAACTAACGTGTTTCAAACCATGCTTATTTGTAATTTGTACGAAATCATTTTTATCAGTATTAAGTTTTTTCCTTAAATGAATTGCAATTCAGCCCATTTCCATGAAAAACAAAGGCAAAAAACTATTGTTCTTTCAACAAAATTTTTTGAAGTTTTTATAAAAAGGTGTGGCATTTAAAGTTATACACACAAACTCGCATAATCATTTTGTTGATCATCAAAACGTGCCTTGTAGCAAAACACCGTGCTGGGTTCAAATAAATTCAGTGAAATTATGTAATCACATGAATAATTCCTTCATTGGGGCAATGTAATACTTTTTTTACTCCTCGCTTGATAAATTACTTGCTTTTTTATTCAGTAGTAGTACATACAAAATATTAACATTAGGTTACAACAAAATGACTGGCCATTCAAATGGTTACAATTTTTAAATTGACTTGGCTTACGTTCATGCATGCAACAAATATAGTAACGGTACTGACATTTTTTGTCTTTACTTCCATACGTCAAACCATCCAAGCTTAGAAATAAAAACGAAACTTACCTTTCTCAACTGGGCGAAATTCAATACTCTAAAAATATCCGCTTATATGATTTATGAAGATGACTCCACCACACAAACACACATCATCATCCCTCTTAACACATCTAAAAATATCCAGTTAGACCACCCTCACTGACTGCATTAATCATCACACCATTATCATCATCAACATGACGATTTTGGCTTACAAAGTCCTGTTAGAATATTTTTTCGTTAGCACATGAATTTATAAATAGTAAGATGTGTAGGTATACTGATTGTGGGGCCTATGGTGCTAATCGAGTAATTCAGAAGGTACAGCACACCACCGGATCGGTCAAAAGGTTGGATCTCTTCATTTGTCTCCAAGCATGCACATGAGTTCAGTGAGATGTTTCTTGGCATCATCATCATATCAAATGATGCGATATGCAGAGTACACAAATGACTGCTTAAAAGAGATTCATATGTAACACATACGTAAATACATAAAACCCTTTTTTCAAGGTCGGTCTCTTAAAAAAGTGAAGGTCGTCACTTTGTCTTCATCATGCCATCATGTTTGACTACGAAAAACAACGGGATGTGTCAAATGTACAGTTTCTCAGTCATTTACTCCATCCATCATTCGAAATCCTCATGAAAATGAATACACTATGTTCATCCATCCTTCCTTACCTGCCAAGTAGGAAGTCAACACAAAAGTCAAGCATCTCAATTTTCATAGGAAAAGCTTTTTTCATAGCGCACACATCCCATCACAGAGGGGCTTTAGCCGCTTTTACAAGTTTTTTACGACATAACATCTTGTTTAATTACTACAAAAAATTATGTTCACATTTCACATCCTTTCACCCTTTTTAATATCCAGGACAGGAAATTAGTCATTCGTTTTTAATTTTCAAAGACTTGCTAACGGGTTTAAGAATTAGTTTTCTGCTTCATTTGGTTTACTCGAGTTATCTAATCTTTATGTTGTCAAGAAAAAAACATGCAAAAGAACAAAAGAGAACGTGTGAACGTAAAGATGGTCGTCGTTGTAAGTTGACCATCATTTCAATGTAACTTAAATTATATCTAAATGTTGACTGATTTTAACTCTAATGTAAAACACTTTACTATGATTCTTGGAATCCACCAACACCTTCTCTCGGGGTCTTTAGTAACGTACTATTATTCTAGTAGCGAAATTTTTCCGAAAAGCGTTTACACAATATAAAATATAGCCAGAAGTCGAAGCAGCAGATTAAGAGTGAGAACACTAATTATAGTTTTATTTGGGTTTCATTAGTTATTGAAATAATTAATTGTATTGTAACAAAACAACCCATTGAATTTGAGTAGCAAAGTTATGTAATGGAATTATGGCATCAGATAAATATTTATCCAGCGACAAAAACAAACAAATTTTGCCTGGAGCACCGACTGACATCTCAAAACGTTTTTTTTTTCCTGGATTTAAAAAATATATAAGTATGAAGAAGGGTCCAATTTTGTAAACTAAAATTTAAGACCAGAGTAGAATGAATGGGAAATCTGCTCATGTTGTCTTGCTTAGTACAAAGATTTTATTTGGCTGCAATGCAAACAATGAGAGTTAAAACAAGCTTGTTTGTATTTTCTTTTCAGTCATTTCTGACAAACTAAAAGAGCTGTACGCAGACACTACCCAACTTTAACATATTGTTTTATAAATCTTTTAAAAAAACAGTGAAATTTACGGACGAGAAAACGTCTTCCTTGTCTTTTTTATCTTTCTAATTTTCTATGATTAAATCTACAAGAAAATACTTACCAAAATTTTTACAACTTTTACCTTCATTTTCTACTTCAACAAACATGTCATTTCCTAATCGTTACATTTATACTTAAAACAAAATCCCGCATCTTCGTACACACAATATCACCTTTCTGCATGAACGGGTACATTGGGCATGAGCATAACCAACCTCAAAATAAAATAGCATAGCATACTGACTGACTGTCTGTGAGTAATAACTAAAGTTGTAAAACTGAAATCAATTGGAACAATCAAATCAAATTAAGGAGAGTTGATGTTATGCTTCAAGCAGTAATTCATTCCAGTCCACAGGGACAGAGTTTTAAACAATCTTGGCTTTCGAAATGCATGTCCCAATAATATTAAAGAATTAGCTTCAAGCTACTAATCTCGCTTTAAACCTTACTCTGCCGACAACAAGTCACAAAATTGCTAAAGACAAAAAAGGAATTAGAAATCAATGAAGCAAGAAAACGCCATGCGATCTCCTGCAGCTGAAGGGAAGGGGAAGACAGGTTCCTGCTTTTTTTGTCGCCACTGACTCATCTGTCGTGTCCCCTGACTTGACTTGACTAGGGGCTAGGCCAGGTAAGGTAACAAACAACATCAACAGGAAAGGACAAATTGAATTTTTATTGGTTTCTTTCATAGAATTGAATGTTTCTACGAAGAAGAACAGACTTATTTATTCGGATGGGTAAAAAACATAGTGTATGTGTAATGCTTATGTATAATGCTTTTGTTTATAGCTATTACATAATACATAAGATAGAGTTGTATGTTTTCCCTTTCTCTCTTGAGTTTCTTTCGACAAGAAACTTTTTTTGGAGACCATTTATTTTAATGTTTACTTTCATTACGGATAATTGACATAATCACACAGTCATCTCACCAATATTTGTAAGACCCTCAGTAAGAAAAACTGAAGAAGATGAAAAACAAAACATGGAACTGGAGAAGAGTTTTCATTTTGTCCTTTTTTAAAAACTGTATAATATGGAACGTCATTGTAGATGTTGTAATTGCTGTAAAAATGCCTGTTGGACAGCCCATTTTCGCGTAAAAATTCAATATTTGGTGAAGAACATGTGATTATTTTTGCTGTGCGGAGGAGTGTGATGTGATGATGGTCCCTGTCGAGAATTCGGCTCCCTGTATTTTTTATCATTGAAATTACAGTAAAGAAATGCAATAGACCACACAATAGGATTTTCTGGATGACTGTTTGGCTCAATTTTAAGTGGTGACAGGAGGAGTCAGCCTGGCACAAGGTACGCGCACAAAATAAAAATGTGGAAAAGGAAAGGTGTGCTCCAGGGAATCCTCTTAAAAGCAGGAAGTTTTTGTCTTCCAGTAAACCTTTTTTATGTATTTTATATGGTATTATGTCATTAATGGGTAAGATGAGGATGTATGGATAGAAGCTGTGCAATATGCCTGTATAAGGCTGTAAAAAATGTAAAACCGGATTTTCAGCTTTTAATACCTTCGTGACAAGTTTGGTAAAACAAGATAAGTTTCGAGCTTCCATACGGCACACTCCATTGCGCACACCGAGTAAAAAAACAAAAAAAAGATTGAATGAAAGAAAGTGACAACTTGTTCTGCTTTAACTCTGTTTTTATTTGTCGTGTAGACAGGACGATGATGGCTTAGTTATTACATGAATTTTACTTTTATATATACTGTACTGTACATAATAATGTGGAGTAATAGAGTGATAACACATTTATAGCATGTTTGTAAAACAATTTAGATAGGGATTTTTACAAGACTTAAAAGTTGAGTTCTTAAATCGATTTAACCGAGTTCAGTTCAGATTCGGTATTTAATACAAGGACGAATATGGGTAGATGAACAAAATGACAGGTGTAATTTGATACGATACA
>JAQIWN010004083.1:0-11788 GCA_034699025.1 Entomobrya cf. arborea Gr-Col-00668
ATTTGTAGTGAATGAAGACGAAACACTTTTTCATCCTGTTATCAAAATTTCCTGGTACGGTGGTTTTGTGATATCACCATATTTTCTAATCTTATGTACATAAAACCGTTTTGTACTTACTTATTAACCAGTGAGCTACTAGAGAGGAGCTACTTTCCCATCCTTTTTATATGACACTTGGGGGGTTATACCGCATATCACTATATTTTACTCACCGTTTTTACTAAAGAGTAGGGGAGGAGAACACTTGCTACACATGTATGAGAAACATATAAGAATGCATAATTCATCCTTCCTTGACTGTCACTTTCACACTGCGTCGCTGTGTAAAAGTCGTCATTATTTTATGTGAGGAGCAGAAGTAGACTTTCAGCATACTCAACTCAAAACTTTAACAAACACTATATAAACTGGCAAGGCAAATAAAATATCTTCCTTCTTTTTCCTCTCTTTTTCTGCACAGTAAAAAGCTCTCGTAAGAGTAGATTTCCTCGTTTTCGTTTCTTCTTATTTTTTGCGTGCTGCCGCATATAAAATAACACGATGATGTAGATTTTAGACCTTTATTTTACCATGCACTATAATGTCAAACCTAAAAGAGTATCTGTCTTACTTTCAACCTCATTAAATAACTCTTTTTCTGCTTCTTTTAGCTCTTCTCTTTACAAACCCATATTTTTATGGACTTTTGCTTACAGCGTGTCTACCAGTCTGTCTCTTTGCTAAGTGCATGGAGAAAAGAAAAAGGCAAGTTTAGGTTGACGTGATGTGCAATCGTGCCGCTGCAGTTAGTTATGTATTTGTATTATGTCGAACAAAACCGCTCTATTCACTAACTCACTCAAGTCTACTGCATTTCGTGTTCACTTCACTTTAGTTTTCAATCTTACTTTTTTATATGCTAGAGTTCATTTTTAAAATTGTCGGTTTCAAAAGGGGGAAAGAGTGTCATAGAGAGAAATCACTCCAGTTATTTTTGTATTCTTATGGCATTTTAGTGGGTTTTACTATGGTATGCTTTTGCATTGCATGCTATGGCATAAATGCATTTTCACAATGAAACCATAATTTATACACGCTCATTTCTTACCCAATGATAACAGATACAGATATTTGCTGCAGCGCCTGTACATTTCATCCGCTTGCGGTGCGGTATCTACAAGTTATTATTCTTATTATTTAGATATCTTCCGCAAGCAACTCACTCGTTCAGCGAAAATGTTAGCGTTAGCGTTGTTCACTCATTCTCTGGTTTTTAAATAAGTACCCCTTTTGCCACAAGCTATACTAACGAATTCAGCATTTCTTCATTGGTTCATTATATCATGTTCCCAAAACCGCCATTATCCCATCCCATATCACTTCTCGTTCGACTGCCACTGCCATACCATGGGATTCCATTGTAAGCATACATCATCATCATCATATCATGATCATTAAGTTTTTGTACACTCAGCTTTGTATGTCAAATGCGTATGAAGTGAAGAGGACGAAGATCATATTATTATCATCGTCACGAATATTTTTCTCTCTCTATGCATTCATTCTGAGAAACTACATAGAAGACAACGATGATATGCGTCGGCGGATGCCTAACTAAAAGCGGAACAGCAAAACCGCATAACACTGTCTTGAATTGACATGAATTCGACATAGTGGAAAATGAAGGAGAATGGGGAAGAAAAGGATAGCGTGAGCAAGAGGAAACGATAAATAGGCGGTTTCGGTCTGGAACTAAAAGAATCGTAGAAAAAATGCTTCATCACAGGAAACATCACTACTATTGCCGCTGCTGCCACTAGCACAATCTCAAAATCAGGATTTGATTGACGGTTTTGTTAAGAGGGAAATATTTTTCTGTGCCTTCAGGTCCAAAATTAGATGGTGCGTTAGAACTCTGTTGCCGGACTATCTTAAAATATTGGAACATCCGCTCCATGAGTTGAGTTGAGTGCTGCGAAAATAGAAGTTAGTTTGGTATGAAAAGATAGATTCATGTGTTTCGCAATTATTTTTGGTTGATCTGCCCTCGTGTGCTGTCTGTGGTTGTGGTGGTTAGATGACATGGTGGAAGTGCTGAAATGGAACATTGCGATCTTTTTAGCCTTGGCCCTACATACATTATACACTTTACCATTGGAGTCGTAAAGCAAAAGTTCTCATGCTGCTTGCAAAACCATAGGTCAAAACTAAAAACGATATGGTCTTGTCTCTCGTTTAAGTGAAAGAACGTGGCATTTCCACACATCTTAAAATCCTTTCACTTTATTATGCCACTTGCCTCCGAGCAGTGCATTGGAGAAAGGCCAAGCACGTAGTAGGACACCAAGTGTAAACCCAAGAAGTGTTTTTATGGTCATACAAAAATGTGGACTTGATGTTCCAATTCCATATTTTTTATTCAGTTTTATGCAATGCCAACGGAATTCGTTGTGTTTATATTGGGCTAAAGCTTGCTAGTAAATTGGTACTATAAACTTAAAAAATAGAAGTACATTATGTATAAATAATAACATGTAATCTAAGAGTTAAAAATTCATAGAAATTTTGTAGTTTCGTTCCTTCTTCGCAAACGTATATATCGCCGCACTCTTGTACTCACCACGTCGTCTGCTCATTTTCATTTCATTCTATCCGCCCTTCCGGCAAAAGAGTTCATATCGCTATTGTCATTTCCTCGCATAAAACCCCTTTTACACTGAATATTATGCCCATTCTTTCCACACATGACCCAGCTTGATCTGAAATATTACAAAGAAATGAGTTTCATTGAAGCAATGATAATGACCATTACATTGTACCATGGAGGCATATAATATTTTTGTAAATGGTTAAATTTTCAAAATTGAAATGACGGTGTTTACATACTGGTAACGGTGCACAGACAGACTACTAGGATGTCCCAGTGATCCCAATTTTCTATAGTACAGTACAGCGTGCAGCAGAGACATATCAATCCTTCTTTGTTGTATGCACGGCAATGTTATACGTGAAGTTACGATGTCTAGTGTCTTGTAGTATAGTGATGGAAGTAATCCATTTGCTTTCAAAATGTACAATATAGTATATTTCTCCATTCATTTTATTCCATTCAGAGCACAAATCCAAGGCCCAAATTCTATAGTCCTTACTTTTCTTTATAGCTGACATTACGTATTGCATTATGTACAAAACGTTGAAAACGACGCACAACTAGACATTCATGTCTGAAAATGCATTGAATGAAGGTATAAGATATAATGCTTTTTAAGTGAAAAAGATGACGTTAAAGAAGCAGTAGGAGGGTTACAAGGAAAGGGCAGGAAGGAAGGAAGAATATTAAGGTTTGTGTTCGGTCAACTCAAAATCCAACATGGAACACGGAACAGAGACTATAGACACCGCCAACATCATAAAATGAAAAGGGAAAACACTTTTTATCGTATGTGAAAGAACAGGAAGCTTCTGCTTATACCGGAATGACATGCAATATAACCACAATATACAATGCCAAAGAGAAAGGAGCTATTTTGAAGAAAAAGTTTTGAAGTAGAATGGAGAAGAATGTGAATATGAATGGATTACTAATAGCCAAGCCAGACATTGGTGGTGGCAATGGGAAATCATCCTATGATAGCATAATATACAAAACGTCGGGCAAAGGACATTTATTTTAAGAGATTGTAATTCGTTTAAGACCAAAATATCATAACAATAAGTTTTCATAACTCAAATAATCTTTTATAGGTAATAAGTATACACTTTCTTGAGTACCACACTCACTCTTTTCATGGTGCATTCAGTCTTAACAAAATGTAAGATGCACAAAGTTTAATGAGACAGTTGGTTATTTGTACAGATATATGTGTTTTTATCATTCCAAAAATTACATTATATCTTCAGTAGATTAAATGTGCACACAAAAATCGTCGGAATGAGTAATGAATGACTAACAGAGTATTAAGTGTACAGAGTTTTTTTTTAATGCACATACACTTTTCACACAGTAGTTGTACAAGTGAAATATTTCATGTTGCAAGTAAACTACCTCACTGCATCTGCACTACTATGTATTCCAAACACAATAATATATCACGATAATATTACGATAAAAGTCATGGCTAATTTGAGTTTGCATAATATTCTTCTTTAAAAAATGCTTCCATTCTACATAACATAAAATACTTCTGTGAAAATATCTACTTCTTTGAAGTTATTTTTACTGTCATTGTATCATGATATGATAATGTACTTATACTTAAACTTCAAAGGCATGAACACCATTTCGCTTTTTGGCTCTATCAGACTATAGCAGCGATTGTTCAAAAAAAATTGTTCTCATGTTCGTCTAAAAATGGAATGTAAGCATTTGGATGGAGTAGTGGAATGCGTCGTGGGACTTTCGTTGCACTGCTATGAACATTGAATTTTCAGTCAGCACGATACATTTTGTAATTTGTAAACTCTGTCATGCCAGAGACCGACAACGATGTAATAATGTCATTTTGTACTGCTTTTGGCTTTTGCGAGTAGGCACAATGAATATCACTATTTGTTTCAGTTTCTCTCTCGAATATATTTGTTTTCTTTGTTCCATGCTGATAAAAATAGTGATAAAAATAACGCATGTTGTTCTCTTTTCATTGAAATGAAAATATTTATACGTATACACACAGAAAGAATTATGTACAAAACATGAGGCGTGCTAAAATGCTAGCATTAAATTTGAACTTCAAAATAGGAACACAAAAAATTCAAAATATACACGTATCCTTGTTTTGTTGCTACTATTATTATTACAGATTAACATTATTACATCAACTTCACTTTTGTTTTTATAACAGCCAAATTAAAACAATAATATACCCATACGAAAAATAAATAAGTAGACCACGCGCAAACTACTAAATATCATCATTTCATAACAGCCATAAGATGTGTTTTTTTTGTATTTTTCTCGCTTTTTTGGTAAACTCAGCAAATTTTCTTGATATTTTGTATCTCTCGCTTCGTGGGAACGGATACACGAGTTGAGTAGACAAGGATATGTGTGAAGCAATTTAAACTCTGCGTTGGCGGTGGTGGTTTAGTTCTAGTGTAGCACAGCGAAATGTGAGAAATGCTCGTTTTACTTATACCCATTATCGTTTACGTCTTCGTTTTCCAAAAAAGGATTTTTTCTTAATTTCTTATGACATTTTCCTCGCGTTCTGGAATCATAGCTAAATACTTCGAAATGGGATGCATGTGCCGTATAAAATGGTAGGAGGGAAGCAAGGAAAAGGATGGTGTGCAGTTACGGTGGTATGAGGACATAAAGCTTTCCGCTTTAATGAACTACATAACAAGTCTAAATTGAGAAAAAAAAACAGGAAAAATATGAAAAGAAACTACCTAAAGCTTTATTTGTTATTTTTTTGTCTATTTATATGCTTTTTATTCAAGACTAAAAGAGCATTGCAAAAAGTAAAATGGAACAAAATGGGAATGAAGTTCGATAAAAGCATGAAAGAGAAGAAAAAAACTACGAGTTATTTGGATGATACATATAAAGTACTACAACTGGTGTATATGTTACTGTATACTTTGTTCCATTTTCCTGAAAATGTGTAAACTAATACAGTAGCCAGTAGGATAGGAGTAGTAGTAGACTTAGAGGGGACTTCATTCACACGTGCATGTGTGTGGCATAAAGCAGACCTCTCCCTCTCTAGAGGAAAGGGATTTTAATAAGTGGAAGGCGTTGTTGCATGCTTGATGAAGTTTGAGCAAAAAAAAATTCCCCTTATTTAGGAAACGCAAAAAAAAATCGCAGAGACCAGGCTGGGTAAGAAAGTAGAGAGCAAAACTTTTTTCTTTCCACAAAATATTACTTTACGGATACACATACCACACCACAACACTAACCGCATGCTTACATATCTGGAATTTTCCTACAGACACAGAGGAGAAGAGAGAGAAAAAATCCACAAATTACACTTTTTTTGCTCACTATTTTCTTTTTCGTATAAATAACGTCCTCACATTATACAAGTTTGCATATTCCCAGTTTTATCGTCTATGTTTCCTTTTTCCTTGAGAAAATGTGTGGCTTTTGTCATGGAAGGATGAATAGAGATGTGATTAGGCTCTCGGTTCTCTGTCTGTTCCACGAACGAAGGTGACAATTACTCTCTGCTGTGGATATGAAGGTGTGTAAATATGAGATAAGAAAGGTGAGCAAAAAGCTTACTAGGTTTTTGAATGCAAAATGAATGAAGAAGTTGTTAATTTTTGTCCATTCTTGAACTTTTCGTTAAAGTGTACCTTCAAAAAAGATGAATCATACTAGTTATGAATTTTATGAATTCTTGCGACATTTGAGTTGTAAAGATTTGATGTATAATTTTGAACTTGTATTTAGTTTACATGAATATTTGCCATGCAGTGGATTATCAGCAACATTGACAAGGGCAAGTAATGAGGGACTTTTTCTTCTATTTAATCTTTACGTCAACATGTGACAAACAGCAATATTAAAATCCAAGGACATCAGACTGTCAGAAAAGGAAAGGCAAGTCGGAATATATTGGCAATACAGAAAAGTAACAAGATGTAAATTATATTTTTGTCTTTTGATAAATATTACTTGCTAGCTGTGTCTCACCAAACTTTTTCTCATTACTCTGTCCTGTCGTTGTCTCATTTTGTTTGTTCCTTCAAAGTGGGGTAGTATACTGTGCTTATATGAACATGCCATCACTTTTTCTCATTTCTTTGCTAGAAATGGCGAACACAAACGTCAGTCAGTGATGACAGATCGTCGGGGATGAAAGAAGAACTTTCACTAAATTCAATAGTTGACTTGGTATAAAGATCTGGAAAGGAATTTGAGGGTTTGCTATGTGAATTAAAATATATTGTGCCGACTACTGACTGGCACGGCACAACAAAAGGGTATCAAATTATTAGCAAATTCTGTAAATCCTGTTTTGAAACCAAATCGAATTTTTCATTAATGGATCTACAAAACATTCGCTCATTTTTGTTCTGTCGTGTCCTCTTATCACAGCACCCAGAGTAAAATTTACATACTGTAAAAGTTTGAATTCCTTCGTGATAACAAGGCACATTGCATTTTGTCCTTATCTCATATTCATTTACACTTTTTTATTTTAATACAGAACATCTCAGTTGACTAGACTAAGACATGAGAGGAAAATTGAATTTTTTGCCCTTTCCTTACGTAAAGTAGCTTTAAAAAAGTTTCCCAGTTTCAGTAGAAGGTGTTATGCCGTATAATTAAACAAGCCTTTATTGTTACAGCTGGCCTTATCTCCTTAAAACTCCACTCTAATTTCACTAAAGCTTACATCACTTGCACAAGAGCGGCTATATCACAAGAGCGATAACAATCATCTTAAAACATGTACAATAGCAGTCTATTAAAACTTTTATCAAGAAGCTTTGCGCCTTTTTATTCAGTCCACTTTCCTTTTTTGGGTCCATTTTTTGTGTAACTTGTATACATGCTTATACATGCTTTTATTAAGTTACATCATCTAATCATTTCAATGCAGAATTCGGGCCATTTTAGGAAGCATCATATACTTCAAGGCGCATAGTCAACTTTAAACCCTTTCCCTCACATAATCTGTTCTTTCTAGCAGCAATATTACTTATGTTCTACGGATAATTCATACACATTGAAATTATCTTATATATGTGACATCATTAAGTTTGAGCTGTAAGGAAAAGCGCATAGTGAAAGTGGAAATATCTTGGACCCTTAACACCGAAGATGCTTTCCCTGATTTCAAGTTTCTATACATAAATTAACTTGTAAACTTCTCAAAGGATTCGTTAACGGAAATATAATTATTAATTAATCTATGTGTATATTCACATTTACCCTGATACTTTCTTTGAAAACATAAAAGAAATTTCACCTCTACGATGCTTGAAAAAAGCAATAGAGATCTTTTTGATAATTTACTAGTCTTCGTATCAAGGAAACGTCGCTTCTTTTTAAAAATCTTTAATTGAAAAGTGCTAACGATAATGATATACAAAAATCTTTTACAGAAAATTGAAAGCAAGTCAAAATAAAAGGTATGTATTCTTCTATAACAGAAATTTTAGGGCTCTACACACTCACGTTACGTTACGTGTAAGAAAACTAGGAAAGTTGGAGACAACAAATGTTTGATCAGCAAAAGTACGCATAAAATCCAATTACCTGACTTTAAGAAATTCGTGGAGTTAATATTAGTTCATCGACGACACGCACCTGTATGTATGTACTTAAGTACAAGATTCCTGTTCAGAAAGCAATGAACAGGAAGTCATCTTTGAAGCAAAAAAGGCCTTTGTTAGCATTTTTTCTCAGTTCCCTTCGTATTATCGTGTTCTACTTTCCAGCACTCATTACGTTTTATTGAGCTGCTCAACTAACTATCTTTTCTCTTTTGTACTTACACCAACATTACCCCGTGTAACTTTCACCATACCATACGCGCAAACCCATGTATACTTTCATTCCCCGAGCTTTCTCTTTTGAATCTTTCCAACTGAAGTCAATATTAATCTTCATAACGCAATCTACCACACATGAACTTCTGCTTCAGTAGCTGCTCTTACTTTAGTTCTCATCGGTGAAGTTTCTTGGTATACTTTTTACTATTTAGTTATCATCTACTGAGCCTAATGACATTGAAGTGATGATATCAAGTCTACGTTGATTATGATAGCAAGACCAGATGGCTATTATAATTATATCAAAATAGTTTCTTTTTGGAAACTATTGCATGTCACATGTTTCTTCCGAACAGGAAACGTTATTACCGCAGCATTTGCAACATTATCATCACGACTGGCTTGACCACTACTTTTCTTTAAAAAAAAATTAATGACAAGACAACCTAACTTCATAAGTTTGTTAAGACTTCATAAGCCCAAAGAATAGTGAAGTCCTTTTGATAGTGACCGAATTTTAGAAGAAATCTGAATTATCAGTCGACCTATTACTGTACTGCCTCTCACCGCTCGACTCGATTATGTGAGATTTCTACTGATAAAAAATTGAATGTCATGTATACGCTTTGAAATTCTTGTGACTTTTGGTTAACTTCTTTTCTTTTCAAATGAGCTGTTACACACCTTCTCAGCCTCAAGAGAGTGTACAGTTTACAAATATTTTCTGATCATGCTATATGTCAGTAATATCAAACATTTTGTGTAGAATGTGTGGAGTAGAGATGCAACCAGGACTAAACTCTCAACTTGCCAAAGTTACTGGCCCTGCTGCCAAAAAGCTAGTTTATAAGTTAAGAAATCATTTCGACAGGATTTGCTTCATAATCCTCCGTGATGACATTGCTTGAATTCATGAGATGACCCACGCCATCATTAACTAGTTAACAGCCGCTCAACCACACCAAACGATTTCAACCATTTCCTTCCCTCTACGCCTCTCTTCCTGTCCAATTGTAAGCCGTGGGTAGTCACTAATGTGGCGCGTGATGTAATAGGTAGCCCAAGCTCTCGTTCAATTCAACTTTATTTTGACTTTTTATCTCCTCCGTCTATCTCGTCGTCTTCTTCCCCGTCCAAATCTTTGCCGGCATGGCATAACTGACGGATACAAATGCTGCACGTAGCGAACATAAAATCCAAGAGATGGTAAATAGTAGTATAAAAGGTATATTGGTTTTGTGCACAGGGGAAAAATGAGTATAAATGTATAAGTCCGCGTCTACATTTATTGGACTCTTGCCTTCAAGCTCGTGTGTCGGGCTTCTAAAGGTGATGATGGCATTACACAATGAAAGCTTGGTGGCTTGTGGGCCAGTGCTTTCATTGGCTTGATAATGTGGTGGGGACTTTTCTCCTAGAACTCGTGTGGAGATCTTTGTCTGCTGGCACAAGCTACAATACCATCTCGCCACGCTACCATTAGATCACCACTTTCATCGTTCCATCATATTGCATTCAACTAGAAGCATAGTAACGGTTCATATGACATTTTCCGCACACAAAATTTAGCCAAGAGAAAAGTTGGCTGGCTTCCGTTGCTCGGGCGGACAATTCGACATCGTCACCTAACTTTTTTCTCTTTTATTAAATGAAGTGAACTCAGACGTGCTGTTCTATGTATGCAAGAATGTCAACAGTTCATCATTCATGGATACTATGTATCTTGATACAAAAAATAGTTCTTCGAGAAAAAATATCTGCTGAGTGTTCTACAATTCTACAAAAAAATGCTTTGATGATGTAAATAGAAAATTGCGTATAGCACACACACACGCAGAGAGATCTTTGCACATCTGCTTCCTTGATGTCGGTGGAAACAGGGCAGCTTCAGTAGTAGGATAAGTTCTAGTACTTATTGTAACATTTTAATAGGCTATTCTAGTAAATGGTTATATTTTCTGGATGTTACAAAAACAAGTAAAAAGCAAGCACATCAGTATTACAACTGATATTCTTTTTTGCCGTCTCGGATTCTCAAATTGTCCATTTCCTATTAGAATTTTTTCTCTTAAGGCTTTAGTCAAGTTTTGTCATTTTTAAACTGGGAGACAGACAGGGCAAAGCAATAAAGAGAATGCGGATCAACTGCAATAAATGGAAATGTGTGCGTACTTAAACTACAGTATATTTTGGCGGCATTTTATATCAAATAGGGAATGGAAATGTGATTGTACTTCACGTAGTTTTCTTTGCATGGGGTACTTCTTAAAATATTCTCCAAACATTGCTGAATGTACTAAATAAAATGATATCATACATTGTTTTAACTCCAGTCAGCTTTCCATTTTCATAACATCTTATGGAAAATATCACTCAAGTCTTTTTAAAAGTCTTTTTTTGTAAAATTTTGTTTTACTTTTACCTTGTTATGTCACAGAAAAGTAACTAAGTACTTGAATGTATTTTGTTAATACGCAGTATATTTGGACGTTCACTAACAGAGCTACAAGACAACAAAGGTCAATGTTCTACATTGGTTTGTTGAGTTGACTTGACATTGAAGAAAACATTTTTAAGTGCTTTATTTAGCGACCACTCTCTTTGGGCAAATAATGTTGACAGTAAGTGTTTCAAGACGAAGAGACTCAATTATGCTTACACATGGATATGTGTCGCAGAGTATCTCTCTGGGCATTAAAGTACGCCATGTATGATTGTTCTTAAGCAAAGTATTTCCGAGGGATACTTTTATGGCAGCGTACCTAGAGTTTATGGTTGCCATTTTACAGTGCAGTAGCACAAGCACATATCTTGGTTCGGTGGATGTAAAGTAAAGATGAATCATTTTATGGGACGGATATAAAGTAACCTAAAGAGAATAAAAGAATAGCCTTTAAGGTGTGGTTCTACATTGCAAACTTATTCTATTCTGTGTGCATATTATTACGTAGTCCATGCCCAAGCATTATTCTTTTTCTTCTACGGGCACATTTTCTGTAAAGCAATTTTTGTTCAGTTACTCACGACTCACGATAATATATTGTTGCATAAATGCAAAAATTATTAGAGCCGCAAGCAGTTCGTATCTCCTGTTGACGGTGGTGGTGGTACTTGCCCCCTAAAACAAAATGAAGTCGTAAAAATGTTGCCCCAAAATGAAACGACAGAATGATAGCGACATATTTCTTGTAAAATTTATGGTGGTGCAGAGAATGGCTGGTGAACTGGTGGTGGTGCCTCATCTCAAATGTCAAAAGGTTCTTTGGCCACAATGATTCATACTGTCTTTAGTACTATTATGAAATATGCAGGGATTTTTAGCTTCCAAACCAAATCATTCAAGAATGTATGCATG
>JAQIWN010004084.1:0-11788 GCA_034699025.1 Entomobrya cf. arborea Gr-Col-00668
TTTTGCTGTAATTAACAGACGGTAAACCCAGCTTTTGTAAAATTGTATCCAGTTCCTTCACCTCCGACTCGATTTCTAAAGAATATTCATTAATTTTATATTGCCTCTTTATTTTAAAGGAGTGCAGTTTATATTCAATCAATTTTATTTACAAATTTTACCGTTGCAACAAACGTCCCACAAATTTTTATGGATAAACCTTCCCCCACCCGCACCTCCTCCCATTCTTTCCCAATGACTTTCTTGTAAATTGGTGGGACTCGTCGACTTTCTGCGTGCATTTGGATCGCTATCTTCACCTTCATCTGTTTCTGCAGGGTCCAATGCTGGTTTAGCGGTACGCGATGTCTTCATGCTTACCGCATCCAACGAAATCCCAGGTACCTCCATATTGTTCACCGCAAGATCTCCTGCCGCACCTGGCGGCCCACCACTGGTGTTGGGCCCATGGGCTGACTTTTTATGCAATTTACTGTGTTTGGATCCTACAGCTGCCGCACCTTTACCGGCACTGTTCCTACTCTTCATTTGCTTCGAACTTGGAATCATTTTAGACTTTTAGCCAGAAAAATTGTATTCTTGAAAGAAGACAAGGTGTACATTTACTCACTTTAAATGCTTTAATAATCTTTTACTTTGCATGTAACCTGGAATCAATCATTTAGTTGATTAGGTTGTTATTTGACAAAATTATCTTTCAAATTCCCTATTTTTTCTACAAAAATTGTTACCAATCGTCACAAGAATATTTTTGAAGTCTTTTATTCTCAGATTTCACAAGGAAACACTTCAAAGCTGTACGAGACACATGAAAACAAAATAAATTATATCAACATCAATCCAACAGAAACGAATATCATTCATCCAAAAAAATGCAAATCATTTCATGTGGAACAGACAGAAGACACAATTTTACTAGACATCCACAAAAAATAAACTGATCGATTTTTTTTCATGATGGAACAAAAACAAAAAAGCGTGAATGCGTACAAAAAATTCATGTTACACGTAAGCGATATGGTATACGGCATATGAAATACAATACTTCTATTGTTCCATTTACCATTTTGAAAGTTTCACGTTTTCCTAGAATCTCTGTTATTGTGCATTCTTTCAAACATGTAAATATAAATACAACAGGTGCAGTATACCTATTTGTAAATTTACTAGATGTCTTTCACATGTATATCGTATATCTACACAAATATAATACAGTGTACTTCAATGAACACATTGACAACATATTCAACGCAATGAATAGAGAACTGAGAAAACCAATGCGATGAGATATCATGAGAGAGAGAGAGCCTTTGGCAACTTGTAAGAGAATGAAAGTTACTTTGCAACTTCCTCTTTCACTCAACAACAATAATAACACTAACCGTACGTTCGTACATAGCAGAATGAGAAAAAAAAAACAGTAGTACAAGTCTACATGCATTTTTCTGATAAGGAAATGTAACACCACCGGGGAATCTTGGAAAGCAGGAGAAAGCAGCAGCCAACGCGAAAAAGCAAAATATAATATCGTTATCAGATGCCAGTGTAGATGCATTTGGCTTTATCGTAATAAGTGTATATTTATAACGTGTATGTAATATCCCATGAAATCTACCCACGTTTGCAAATAATACCACCCAAAAAGCCTATGTAATATCATCATATTTGTTTTTCGATGAAAGTTATAAAATTTCTCGTACTGAGTTCTTCTGAGTTCATGAACACGTTTAAAGTAAAAAAGCAGATGATAATTTGTACTTTTTTAAAAGAAAAAAATACTGCTCATAACTTTCTTCCAACGTGTGTGAGCTCCAATATGATGAGCAGTATCATGTTATAAAATCTGAAAGGTGATGAAATTTTCTTTTTAAAAAGTTCTTGCCTCTTGAGTAAATACGAGTGAATACGTATGACGTATAGAATACAGAAATCTTGACATTCCATTTTGTTTTTAGAAGAAAATTACAATTTTCCTGCTCACTTCTTCGTCTTCAGGTTGATATTTATATATTTTTTTTAGATAAATGTACTTTTTTCTCTGCTTGTGTTTCATATTTGCTGTCATAAGCAGAGAATAAAAATTGAGACATCTTAAAAATATTAAACAGTTTTGGTTCATACGGACAATCGGTAAAATGAAAGGAGAAAACTATAACTTTTAAAAGTTTTTGTACATCTTTCAGTTTATTTTAAATGATCAAGTGGATATGCTGCTAACATTTTTACTTTTGCAAAGCAATAATCCATGAAAGAAAAAAAGTTTTATGATTTTGTTGCGAATTTTGTTTCTCAATTTTTAAGCAGCAAGAAAACTTCCCATCACGTGAGTAGAAAGAAAGGTATAACTAGATTTAGACGGTACGTGCAGAACTCATGTAAAAACTAGTTCTGATAAAAATATATCATTAGGGAAATCAAAAGGATTTATAATATACTCAGATGGGTATGTATAGTATTTTAACTTTAATATACTTAGGTATTCGTTAATTTTTATGGAGAGGTCATATGTAAGCACATGTAAAAATTATAAATTACAAGGAAAATCTGTGCAGCCCAAGTAAAGAGACGCTTTACTATGTTAATTTTAACTTGAGTTGAATAAAAACCTGATACAAGAAATCTCACAAGTCAACCAACTCGTCATCGTCAACTGCTTCAGGTGCACATAAACATTGATTTGAGCTGAGCAAGAAGTCAGAATTTTTTCTGGATCCACATTCGTTGAATTTCATGAATCTAAAATGTACTTTCTCTCTCTCTGTAATTTTATGAAGATTTGATGTGAGCTCTAGCTCTGTTGAGCATCCTCAAAAGAATGAAATTTCTGATTCTTTCACTCACTCAATTCAACTCATCCAAAAAAAAAAATAAGTTGATACGTGAATCATATGAACACACAGAACACAGCACAGAAGGTCTGAACACGTTACTTTTTTTTCTCAGGGTGCCTTGTTTCCTGTTCTGATAAACTTTTTCCTTGCCTTCCTCCTCATCTTTCTTTTCATTCACCTCACCCATCATCCAAAAAGCTAAGGCCAAAGCATGATAGAAAAGATGAATGGATTGATGTCTTCCTTTTTAATACATTTTCTCCAAAGAATCTGGCTTTTTAACTTTCTCTCCTACTGTTCTATTTTGCAAAGTAGAGCTTTTACATCAAATTAGACACTGAAATGAGGAACGAGCAAAAGTAAAAGCAGTCAACGAAGTACTTTCAGCTGGCTTCTTGTATGATATGTTGTTACACAATATGCATGCTTCATATTATGTAGATGAAAGTGGGTCACGTCATGTCATGTCACGCATTTTATTCTTCCCTTTTTTCAGATTAACTTAATCACGTTCAAGATAAAGAAGCTAGGCAGTTTTTGAACGACTTCTCTCTCTCTCTCTCTCTCTCTCGCTCTTGGGTACTGAAGAAATAAAATTCTTTTAAATTCTTTGCCAATGTACAGACAAGCAGGGAATGTACAAAATTTTAATGTGAACACACCATCATAAAAAAAGGTAGTCGAATGGTTGTGCTTGTGCTGTATGCTAAATTAGTTTCACATTGTTATATTTTTTTTATAAAAAAAAAAGTTTTCTTGCTTCACGTTCCTTCAGTCAAGTGGAGAGGAAAAGTTGTGAGTTGAGTTGAGACTTGGTTTTTGAAAGAGAAAGGAAGTTCATGCCATCATGTCTTGTGCACTGCTTTACCCACTTCCCTAAATAGAATCGTGTTCTGAATAATCTAATGAAAATAAAATAGACTTGTTCTTTATTGCGTAATAGTAATAGCCATTTTGACGATAACGACGGGCTTCTTAAGAAAAAAAAATAGTTGCCTGTTTTGTTTCATTGGAAAAAAAGGCGAAGAGCTAAAAGTGAAAGCATTGCAATGCAATGGTAGTGACTGCTCCTGTTATGTTGTATTATTATTAAGAGAACGATGATGAAATGTATTTTGGATTGTATAACTACCAATTTTATATACATTCCAATCCAATTCAGCTACATCTATAAATAAACTCGTATGGTAGTTTCGCATGTTGTTTTTTTGCACAAGGCATTGTTTTGATGCATTGGATTATAATAATGTTGTTTCATCCATAATAATTCCGGGTTATACTCCTGTCAAAAGTGACAGTGCTTCTTAGAAGAGTCTTTGCAGTTGAGAGATTCAGAGCTTTACTGTAATTTCCAAGAATAGAACAGAAAGAAAATGGATTGCTGATTGTTTATGAAATTCGTTTTCCTTTTTGCATGAGCATTCTTAAATGTAGTATATTTTGTAAGCAGTTTAGGCCAAGTTACTTAACAGTCAATCTGACATGGAAAACGTGAGACACATTTTTATTGTATTTGAGAAATTACATAAAATTATATAAACAGTTTGAGCACATTTTTAACAATTGTACATGTAATGAACAATTTGTACAATTTTGTATAAAATAAAATGATTTAAGTTTTTCTTATCAAAAGTGTATAATTTAATTTCATATTATCCTCCCAATTCTATTTCTGATGACTTATTTGTAACCTTATTTATAAAAATAAATTGACGCCATCTCTGCAGAATTGCAGTTCATAATTTTAAAATGCTAAATTTAAAGGATGAATGTTTAAAAATAATAAATAGGCATACCAAACAATAGAGCAGTGGTTGTGCTCGAGGTATGGTGCCCATTTTGTTTAATTTAAAATTCAAAACAAACCTACTAAACTACCACTGCGTGTGGTCTTGAAAAAAAGTAAAGGATTTGCAATATCATTATCCTAACCAAATTACTCTTTTCAAATTTGTTATACCGTTCTATTTAGTACGTCCTATTCTTTTCTCCTGCTGCTTCTAAAAATGAATCACTTAATAACGTCAAACACTCTTTCTTTCCCGAACATTTATACTTGGAAGGAAAAGAGAAGATGCAAGAACACAACACTCGCACTCTATTATTTAAAAAAAAAACAAAATCTGTGTGTGATGTTAGGAGACAAGGGTAGTATAAGAGTATGGTACACATTTTTTCCTTGGAATTCGTTTGAATAAGCCTTGATTCGCATCACTGAAGAAAACACAGACACCAGCTGTGACCCTCTTCTTCTCCTCTTCCTGTTTTTTTTCTCACAACCACCCTGCTTTCTTCATTTCATCATCTATAACTATAAAATATATGTACATTGTACAATATACATATCTAATATATCTTCATTGTGGCTTTGACGTTGGAATAGCAGTGGAAGGAAACAACGGCTTGGTGGTAGAGACGGTGGCAACGGCAACACTGCTGTGTTTTTCGAGTGGAAGCTTTCTCTCTCTACTGCTGCCTTTTATATGCCAATATAACTCAAACAGTTGTGGAATCATGGTACCACACCAAACCAAAAACTTAGTAAAGGACCAAAATACTCACTCTGCAAATTTTATGTTAGGTTCCTTCCCTTCTTGCCTGGCAGAGAGGATACGTAACAGTTTTGAAGTTGCGGTAATAATAAGCAAAGCACCAAGACAGCAGTGTGCCATCAGAAGAGCAGCAAAAACTCTGAAGGTTTTACAGAAAAAGAAAACTGTGGACTGGGAGAGAAGATCTCATTTTCCACATTTCAGATAATGCTCTCTATTATTATTAGCCCCATTGTTAATGTTGTTATTGTTATATTATTATGACGATGCAAACTTGCAAACATACATGGAATGGAACAAGTTAGAGAAACAAGCTATATTCAGTTACATGGGTAGATATTATGTACTTACATAGTTTTAGATGTGTACATATTCTGTATACGAATTATACTCTATGTTATCTTATTACGAAACTGTGTTTCTTGTGATTGTTCTACATAGTTCCCATGTGTCGAATGAGCAGAGAAAGTACACAAGTACCACGACAAGCAGCGGCACACTTTCTTCCAAGAGCTTTTTCTTAAAAGTTAAACATCCAAGCAAAAAGGGGAAACTTGTCTAATGAAAATATGTAGAGATCTTGTAGAGAGAAAGGTAGGTACTTTTAATACTTTCTCCGAAAACTTTCTTAAAAGAAGTGTAGTGTGTGTGCTACCAAAGAATACTGACTGTTGTTAATACTTATGAAGCAGGAGGAGAATATATAACATGTAATGTCTATATGGGTCATATAATAATACGCTATAACTTTAAAACTTCATATTTTCTCTGAAGAAGAAAAGATGACGCAGCAGCAGCATAAAAGAAAGAAGCGATGAACGACACCACTGATGCATACATCCTTCTCTCTCTCTCTCTCTCTCTCGCTACTATGTCGTTAGCAATAATAATGATAATAGTAATAATATTGTAGTTCCTCTGCGTGCTCCACTCCAACAACAGAGTTGAAAGTATATGGCTACTTTCTAGTTAAAATTGAAGTAGTCAAGTAGTAAAAAGTGTAGAGTAGTTTTGTGAGTATATTTATTATCATACAGAATCATCATCATCATCGCTGTTGAATGAATAGTAAAGAACAATGGCAGTATACTAATATTATTACAAAATAAAATTAAAATAAAAGACCTTTTTTCTTTCTTTGCTTCCATCTCCCTGTCTTCTTTTCTTTCCTTTCACTCATTTTCATTCTAGTTTTGAGAATTAGACGAAAAGCACGAAAGAGAGAGAGAGATAGACAGAAGAACTACTAACATCGTTTTCGCAACTAAAAACTGTCTGTTATTGTGTTTTACCATTTTAGCAGCTTAACATAGCCTTTAGTGATGATAATAATAAAAATAATAGCTGCTACCTCGTTTTTCTCAACTCATCTCTTCTCAACAAAGCCCCTCGTCTTCTTTTCTTTCTAATTTTAGGAACACTCCATAATAATAGTACTAACGTCCCATTAATTTTACTTTTTGTACTTCAACCACCGCCATTATCAATTCACTTCTCTCTTCTTAAAAGAACAAACAATTGAAAATGAGGCTAACAATAATGAATTGAAACAATATAAAAGTAATATAATAAACACACATGAATATAGAGCAGAGAGATGAGCGTCATCATCATCGTCCACCTCCTTATCATTATAAACCTGCCATTTTACAAGAATGCTACAAGACAAGCCACACAGACAACCTGCTTGCCTCACAAAATATCTCTTAACCCTTTTCTCTTTCAAAATCCACACGTTTTGTTTAAGAAAAAGGAAATGAAGCCTGTCTTCTCTTTTGCTTGACTGAGTGAAAGAAAAGGAAAGAGAACTCATGTTGCAAAGTTGTATTCATGAAGTGGAGTAGGTGCTGTCCATGTGTCTATTTTATTCACCACTGCTGCCTCTCCTCTGCTCCTCCTTCCTTTCCTCCTTGTTTTTTTTTGTCCCAATTACGCTCTCCTCTAAAGTGAAAATAATTAGCATAGTCATCCAATTTACAATCTTTCCTTCGCCATCTTCTCTTCTTTTCAAAACTTCTCTGCTCATCCACTTTCTCTGCCTCCAGCAAAGAAAAGGAAAAGTACATATGTGTATAAGCACATACATAAGTAAAGATGAGATTTTCTCAATTGTGCTTTTCTGACTCAATTCCTACTCATTTATTAGTAGAGCAGCAGCTTTCCTCGTGTTCTTTCCATTTGCTTCACATTTCTATCATGTACTGTTCACAAGGGACTAATATTAGCCATGTTTCTATAATCTTTTTCTTTTTTTCAATATAGCTTGTTTCTTATAAAGATTCATGTTTTCACTGCCTTTATTTTTCTCTTTTGAAACAAATAAAAAGTATAAAACTGTTAAACGAGTAGTGAGTATCTGCGTGTACTTTAGTTAAAGTTATTCCAAATTCAGAAAAATGACTTGTAAATGTTTGAAACTGTTTCCATAAAAGAAACTCTTTCTTCTTGAATGCATCATTGCTCTATTCCTTCCGTCTTACACAACACATGTGTTTCCTCAACCAAGATGATTATAAAAATACAAAAAAATGAGACGCACAATAGTCCAGAGTTCACTAATGAAAGAAACCTTTTTATACTTGAACCTTTAATAGAATCCAGCATGCGTAAAAAATGAGACTTATAAACCCGCTGTTAGAGCGATCACAACGACGGAGCTGAAGGAATGCGACTTTAATCAACAATCAACTTTGGACCCTGATTTCTGACCCTACAAGGCCACGTTGATCTAAACAATAGGGTTCTTACCCTTGACCTTAGTGACACACATGCCAAATTTGAAGCAATCGTTCGACACTTTTTAGAGTTATCAGGCAGACAGACAGACAAACATGATAAAAGAAATACTGCGCTTTCAGCTCCGTAATAGTGAATTTTCTCTTGTGTAAAATACGCACAAGAAATAATCAAAACTAAGGAAAGAAGACACATATTACTATAAACACTACCTCCATCTTTTAAACCACGAAATAATATACAATGTGAAATTCCATTTGTGTAGTAGTATCTTCACATATATAGCTAAAAAAACAAGGGAAACAGTTGCTTCAATATTTTTTTGGAAACTAAACCCACAGATTAAAAAAAGGTTTAATCAAAGAAAGCTTTGTATACGTTGGATAAATGTATGGTGCAGTATTGTTATTGAAGTAGTCTAGTCTAGCATTATGGATGTTTCCAGTCAAGTAGTTTTTATTTCTATGAAATATATACACAAAAAAATATTTTATAGCGAGCTTGCTAACTATTTCATACATACGCCATACCATATGTCATCCCAAGTGCCCTAGTTGTAAGGATGCTTTGAACCTAAAACATTCCATTTTTTTTTCATTCTGTATACCAACTGCACTTAACCATTCTGTACTTTGAAAAATACAAAAAAAGTGAAAGTTTAAAAGCGGAAATTTAGTGACCCGTATTATAAAAGAAAGAAAGATATAATGAAAATGAGAAATGCATGTGCATTTCGTAGACGTGCATGTATTTTCTTTATTTTACTTTTCCAGCTTTATTTTCTAGATTTAAAGGCTTTCATCATACAATCTCTCATGCCATTATATACATTGCAGTGTGCCTTCATTTTTCCTTACTGTTCAAAAACAAGAAGCATACGAATTTTGCGAAATTGTAAAATGAAATATGATGCTCTACTTGAGTCGACTTTTTGGAGTAATGTGCAGCGGTAGCCATTATATTAAGACTAGCACTACTGTTCAGTATAATTTAAGATTATGCCTATGTACATGGACTAGTGTACTTCCATAAACCTAAGCTTGTTTTTTTCTTGCTTTCTCTTGCAAAACTGCAGTATCATTTTCAAGCAGGCAGATATAAAAATGGTGGTGGTGGTGGACGGACGAACGATGACTTGGTTGCACACAGGAGACTATTATTTTTTCCTCTAAAGGGAAAGGAAGAAAAAAGTGTGTAATTATTTGCTCGTCTCTCTGTCTTTTCCTTTTTGCCAGAAACTCCTTTCTTCTTTTTTTCATACAAGAGGGAACAACTGTAATATTGGATGTAGGGTTAGGTACATTTTTTTCTTTGTTCTTATTCTTTTTTTCTAAACTATTATTATTATTGTAGAAGAAATTTTTAAGGAAAAATTCTCATCATCATCATGACTCTCGTCATCTTCAATCCTCATGGTCCCTGGTCATGAAGTAAAAGTGGAGAGACACGGGGTATTACATAAAACTAAAGTGCTTCAGATATTGCACATTCCACTGTTAGAAAAAAGGACTATTGTGTAGTATTCTAAGAAGAAGAAAGACATGACCGCTCTGAGAAAGACAAGAAGACAAAAAAAGAAAATGAAAAAAGAAGAAACGCAAAAATGGAACGAATGAAATAAACGGATTCAGGATTGTTGCAAGAGGAAGAAACGTATAATAGGTACATACATTAATGATAATACTTAAAGTGGAGAAAGTATAACTCCATTTTGACTTACTGTCCAATATGCAATTGTATAGCATAGCAGCATGAACATTTTGCTAAACAGTCCAGTCCAGTCTACATGGTTAAAAGACTCATTCCGGATTCTACTCTTCTTTCTCTTTAGAACCACTTGTTTTTTAGTACAATGAAATCTGCCCAACTCAATAACAGAGTGTTCATTTTTATTCTGCACTGATGTTTTCAGAGAGAAAGTTAATGCTAGTATGACGATGATTTCGCCATTGAAATATCAATGACAATTATATTAGTGTATCAGTGCAGGAGTCATGTTGTTCAGGATTTTGATAAGACTATTCTAGTGCAAGAATACTGGAAAAATGAACACACATAAAAGAAGTGCTATGCCGTTAAAATGTAATGCGTTGTCAAATGTTATATTATTATTCCTTGTGCGTGTGACTGACCGACGGATGAACCATTGATTTGATCCGGTCAATATCACTGCAGATGTGTTGAATTGGATTAGAAGTAGTTACTCAAGTGGATAAAAAATTAGATGTGCCTAAATTTGCTATTACAAATATTTTTTTGGCTTGTTTTACTTGATTATGTCAAGTTGACTATTGAATTATCGCTTATCCTGTTATCACTAGTGTCAATTCAGGACAGGACAGGGACAAAAAGCCAGTGTACTTTGCAAATAGTAGATTTAAAATATGTTCACAAAGTTTTGATGAATAAGAGGATATGTCTGTGTCTAAAAGAGGACATTTCAGTGAAAGAAGACATGACAAGACAAATTCCACTCTGTAGAATGATCCATGAAGAAATAACATCAAGTTGGGAAACGGAGGAAGAAAAGGAGATGAATACCAAAGAAGGAATACAAAGAAACGGAACAAGTTTAATAATGTTTTATGCTTATCGCAGAACAAGTTGTAGAGCTGCTTGTATTGTAGCTCATTCATCCGCTCCTCGCTCCTGTTGTGATATGTCTGTTGTGTTTTGGTCTAAAAAAAAGAAGGATCTTCTCAGAAGAGAGAAGAGACGAGAGAAGAGGACAATGCCCTCGAGATTCATAAACCTTGTAATAAAGAAAAGGGAAAGTATTATTATTATTATCAAGAATAAAGCATTGTTGTGTGTTGTGTGCTTATACATTATACTTTCTACATTGTAATGATATCATATGAGAGCTTTAAGAGCATAAAAAGCTGTCTATACGCATCTCTCCAACTTATTGTTAGTCTGGTAGACTGAATGACTAGCCTACTAACTGAAAATGATAATTGTATTGCTGTGTATTGTATTTTTTTACGTCAGTCATTCACTTGATATTATACTATTATTACTTGTGTTTGTTGCTTATTGTGCGGACTGACAATAAAAAATTGTAATATATCCTAAATAATATAAGATGTATATGTACCGTGTTAACTATATATACATTTTCAAAAAAAATACGCATTTTCGCCCATCCCTTTATGATCGTCACATTCTCATATTATCATTGTGATAGCCATGTGGAATCGGTTTTTCACAAGAAAATTGTCCAGGAAAAAAAATATCATCTGAAACTTGTCTTTATTGACACATGTACACACAATATCAATGTCTTGAATACCTATACATACATAAGTAGTTGTGCATGAGCTTAAAAGATGAAGAAAAAAGAAAGTAGTAAAAACAGCAGGCATTTGCAAACATACATACAAGACATTTTTATAATTCGTTTTTTTCTTCTCTGCTGCCGCGTTGTAATAATAATAAAAAAGTTGGAGTGAAAAACAGTAATGACCACGCTTCACATCACATCTTATTGGCAGTTTAAACAGAAACGGCACACATAACGGACACGGAGTAGTTTCTTCCATGCATATAGAATAGAATATTGGCATTAAGTTGTATAAAAAGCAAGCAGATTTTTTTTCTAAAAAAAAAGTTTATTTTTTTGAAATTCTGCTATTTCTATACACAACTCTCGTTTTTCAAGAGTACTTA
>JAQIWN010004085.1:0-11788 GCA_034699025.1 Entomobrya cf. arborea Gr-Col-00668
ATTATTACTTTTTCTTTCTGGTGGCGTTGGAGTTAGACCAGTCGACTTAGTCGACTGGCCTTCATGCTCGTGTATAATAAAGAGAGTGTAGTATCTGTCTTTCCTATTTATGTTGAATTTCTACCACTATAACATCAAAATGATTTTTACTTTCTGCGAATGAAAGTTTAGTCGAATAGAACGGAGAATAGATAAATTGCCAAATAGAAATTGGAAAAAAGACTGAAAATAACAACAAGTTGGAAAGCGTTTATAGGTTATATAGAGCATTGTTTACATTCACAACACAAGTCAAGGGTTTTAGTCCTGTTGAAAATATAAAATGAATTTCATACCCCCTTCGAAATTCGAAAAGCTTGGAATGGAAACACAAAATAGTTTCACAGAAACTCATTTTCATTTGCGATGATGTTTTGTTGTCTAGTCAATGCAAGAGTCCTGATACATTGGGGCAACTTGATACTTCCTTTAAAATTATGATTATCATATCATTAATTATAAGGATATTGGTTTTGCTCCATCAAATATAGATAGTAAAGCGTTTCCTTTGCGGCTTTTTGTGAAGATATAGATGTACGATACAAGTTTTGCTTTTATTGGAATTTTTTGAAGGAGTAATAAAAAAAGTAACCAGTTATCAACATCCGACCCTAGATATTCAGTAACTTGTAAAATAAAATGGAAAGAATTTTCCGGACGTTTGAATTTAGATAATATGCATAATTAGCCACATCAAAGATGCTGAAAATTTTGTGCGTAGGAGTTGTTAATCACGTACAGAGATTACTAAACTGTCGTATCAAAATATTTGTTGGTTCTCTAAACGATAAAATTGATAAAAGAATGAATCATCGTTTTGCCTTGCCTCTGTGTACTCTGCTCTCTGCACTGACTGAGCTAACTTGGAATCGTAATGTTAGAATACTGCCATGAACATAAATATAAATGAAAAATATATGCATATGGCAGAATAGCGAACTTTGTGTACCTAATCGCTCGTTCTGTTGTGAATCTAAATCCTGTAATGTTAACTGATAATGTAATGGTTTATATTAATTCATTGATTGTGATCGTCATGAAGTATGGTCTTAAGTACAATTCACTTTAACGTAGAAGATTTAAGCTGCTTTTCTTAAGAATAGTTCAAAACATCACCTTGCTATCAAAGGTTATCTTGTCTTGACATTTCTCATGTTATATTTTCGTAACTCGTGGAATGTCGTTTTGTTTTAAGAGTTGAAAACGAAATGTAAATTTCCACACTGAATCTTTACATCAATGCGTAGGTAGATGTTTATAAAGTTTCCTGGATTTTATTTTAAAGTAATTGGTTAGCATATCAGTCTGATTTTTGTAGCAACTAAAGTTATCTTCGTTCGAAGGCTTAGAATATTCGGTGAAATTATTAAACCGGGAGAAATTAACGTATATTTTTTGTGATCTTGATTTCCAGGAAAGGAAGCCAACACATTTCAAGGAACATAACAAATTGCAGTGCGTAATGAAAACGAGTGGACAAAGATAAATACAAATTGGAATGAAAAAATGGTAGAGTGAATGAGAGCTTTCTACTGCCACAAGTCCACCGGATTTTCTACATTCCTAGAACCATGTCAAGAGCAATATCCTTCAAGATGATTTTCCCCTCCGTAGCAATCATTTTAATTCTCCAACTGAGTGTCTTACATACCGCGTCCGCCGTGTGTCCCAACGGATGCACTTGCGACGATGAAAATCTGCATGTTAACTGTGTAGATGCTAACTTGGACATTGTCCCCATCACCCTCAACCCTTCCATTCAACGTCTCATCCTTCAAAAGAATCGCATTCGAAGTGTGGACAGCGGACTGAAGTTTTACCCCGAGCTCAATTATGTAGACTTGAGTCATAACCACTTGGTTCGCCTTCAGCCGGGTAGTTTCATTTCCCAAGGAAAATTGGTAGAGCTCCATTTGAATTCAAATAAAATCTCGCAGTTGAGTAACAGGACCTTTGGAGGACCCCATAATCCCATGGGCTCGCTTGCCGTGTTAAATTTACAAAACAATCTTATTGACTCGGTAGAGGAAAGCGTATTCCTTTTTGCCGAAAATCTCGTGGAATTGGATTTGAGTCTGAACTCAATCAAGAATATAACCGTTAAACAATTTCTCGGACTGTCCAATCTCCGGATACTGAAGATTGATAATAATGAATTAACAGAGGTTCCGGACGTATTTTCTCAAAGAACCCCAATTCCTACCGCTGTAATAGGAGGGGGTGGTGGAAGTGGTTCGTTTGGGAATGGTGATTCCAACAGATACAGAAATGGGGTAGTACCTCATTTACAAGAGTTGTCTCTTGCTAACAATCAAATCGACAAAATACAAAATGATGCTTTCTCCGCAGCCAAAAATCTTGTCAGCCTTGATCTCCGGGGATGTCAAATATCTACTATTGAACCTCATGCTTTTAGAGGGTTAAGCGTGTTACGGAAACTGATCCTTACTGACAATAACTTAAACTCAATACCTACAACAAGTTTTGCTCCATTAATTCAACTGGAAACTTTTAAGCTGGGACGCAATAAATATGATCGCATTTCAAAGTTTGCATTTGCTGGTCTAAAGAAGTTGAAAAATATTGAAATCAGTGGAGCTCCAGAACTATCTCTTATTGAGTCAGAGGCATTTTCACCCAATTTGGATCTTGAAGTGGTGGAATTATCTAGTTGCAAAAAACTTGCTACACTCCCTCCAAAACTGTTCAAAGGATTAAGCGGTCTCAAAACATTAAACTTAAAGGTTAGTTAACTTGATTTCATTTTTCAATGTACATTTTTTAATTGATTCATTGCTGCTTTCATCAGGCAATTTCCCACACAATTATCCCGGTGTACATTCAAGTTCATAGAGGTTTTTTGTCTGGGTTTCATTAGCATAAACTTAATTATGTCCATTTACGTGGAAATGGAATCCAGAAAGGGGACCTTTATGAAGCAAAACTTCTTATAGAACTGTGAAAGTAGCCGTAGCTAGTTACGCACACACGTGCTTTCACTATTTATGTTGGTGTACCCAATGAAATCCATTGCATTGAAAGTTATTTTCTAACATTTCTATAACTTGATTTTAATGAGACGTATTTTAAATTTTTAGGATAATGCTTTGCAAAGTCTTCCGGAAGACCTTGTCAGTTGGACCAGTTTAAAATCACTACGTCTAGATGGGAATCCAATCCACTGCGTATGTGAAATGTTTTGGCTCAAAGACGTCCTTCAACAACCCCGTTTGAAAAATACGACCTCCCTTGTTTTATGCGCCGAACCAAGAGAAGTGCGAGACAGAAAAGTTGTCGAAATTTCCAGTCATGACTTAAACTGCTACCTCCAAGGACCAGTTCAGAAAACTATTTTAGGAGTGTCCATATTCTTGGCTGTAATTTTCCTAGCCATTTTCTTCTTCCTTCTTTACAAATACCACGACAAAATAAAAAACACATGCAAACGGGGCTTCCGACGCCCTTCACGCAGAAAGAATCGAAGCTCTGTTATTTCGTCAACAGCAAAGGAGCTGGACACTGCCACAAAGTCATCCTTCCTCAGTCATAGTGCATACCCCTTTTCCGATGACGAGTTCCAAGTACGGACTTCCTTAATGACTGGAAGTCCAGGTCCTGGTTCCGGTGGAACCTACCTACACTCCGCGAGTCATACACTAAATCCAGTAACAATGAACTCTTTAAATTACCCATATGGGTCAAATAGTAGTCACAATAATCATAGTTTACGTTATCCAATACAGCATCGCCATCATGCTCCCTCAGCCAACACGTATAGTTCTCCTAGTTTTAATGAGTATGATGCTCCCATTAACGCTGTAAATTATCCACAGCAATTTTCGCAACAACACACGCCATCTCAGATAGACTTACCTATTCAATATCCCCTCCACCAACATGGCACCCTGCCTGGGGCTAAACCCATTCCAATCACAGAACTCTAGCAATTAAGATACTAAGCATTTTGTAAATTTATGATATAAATATTTTGTGTAAAAACTCTAATTAATTCCATTATATGTATGACCTGTAAATAGATCAAAATATCAAATTGTTATGTATGTATATACGGTAATTGTTATATAATGTAACATCTCATTATATCGTTTATAAAACTAATTAGTTTAAAATTCTTAGATAATCATCGTTTGATCTATATTTGTGTAAAAAGCGTATAAAATAACGTATGCAAGTGCAACCTAAAAAATCCCAAAAGTAAAATGGCAACTTAAAACTGGATATTTTTTCTTATATATTTGGCGTGTGTCCGTTTTAAATAGTATGCGAATGTATGAAAAAAACAATGTGTAAATATAAATATATCGCGATGGTTATATTAATTTTGAAACTTCTCTGAATGAATATCTGTGCATTATTATTGAGGACTAGAAACAATTTTTCTTAATTGTTTTGTGTATAAACGAACTACTTACTACCGCTGGTTAAGTGAAGTTATTGGTAGAATATTAAGCAGGACAATTTTTATATCTACACGGTTAATGGTATTTATATAAGAACAAACCATAAATAGATTTTTTTTAAACATGTTTGCTTCTCATCGGCTAAATCTGCTAAATTGCATTTTATGAATTTTGTCAGCAGTTGACGCATTCCATCAGAGACTATGGATATGTATGGTATGATACAGACTTTAAATTTGGTCTCTGCATGTGCATTCCATAGATGACAAAATGAATGTTTTAGTATGTACTCTACGGATATTAATTTTCCGATTCTGCGACTTTTGGTAGTCTATCAACATGATTGTTTCATGGCAATTTCCCCGTTTTACTAAAACTTTTTTTTGAGATGTCTATAATAATATAAAAAATGACATCTGCAGCCTGTACTTTGCTCAGATTATTCGTGTTAAGGACCCCCACTGTAATGGGATACTCTTTTCTCTTCCGTTGTCAGCTATGAAAAAACGCAGCCGTATAATATATAAATACTGACAGCGACGACTTCAAATATTGTGTACTAAACTTACAGTTAGTTTCACAAATGACTCGGTACTTTATAATACATCCATCTTCTCATGTTGTAATTTGTATTACAGTAGTTCTTGTAAACTGTAAAAGAATAGTGAAAGAGCTTCACGAAATCAATTTCCTCTAATTTCAGTTTTAGTTTAAATTTTAATGTGATATCGTTTTTCAGATTTTTGATTGTTGCAAAATCGCAAAGAAAAAACACTTCAAGCAATAACTTTATAAATCATATAAAAAGTAATAAAATACCTGTATTAATACAAAACACATTTAAATAGATTTTTTAGTTAAATAATTGTACAATTGTTCAGTGGATCAATTTACTTGTGTTAAGAGAAGGTATATGGTTTTTGCTTTAATAGAGTCACTAACTCAACTCAAGTAATAATGATAATGATTCATACAATTACGCCTTCTCTTGTCACATGACATTTGGTCACTGATTTGAATTGGAATAAACCATATTGCCTAATGTATCCCACATTAAAATTAAGCAAAATTTAATGTTCTTTTATTGGCATGTATACTATTTATAAGTAATTTTTTTAAAGATGCATGTGAGATGAACGAGTGAATTAATTACAATTAACATCAAGCATTGTCATAGTATATAATCAATTCACTCGAGATCCGAGTCATTCTTACGTAGCTTTTTTCTTAAGTTTTTGTTTGAAGGTTATCCCGACATCAAAATGTCATGTACAACATTCAGTTTCGTCGTTATCTAGTCAAAGTGTCAACTTGTTACGTAGATATGAAAAATGTTGATTGTATTATTATCATTGTTATGAATAACCTTATATATTGTAAAATATATATATCTATTAAATCATTTTAAATTTTTCTTAGAATACATGAATTATGTTATCGAGAATCTTTAATCTTTATATACTTGAAATTGAACAAAGTCAGCTCATGTGGCTATTGAATGACTGACTCTTTTTGAATTGTTGTGATTTTCTTCAGATTTCTGGTGTTTTTAATAAAACCTAAGCGTTAATGAATGTAAAATGTAATAATTTTTAATCAAAATAAACACGTGAGATTAAATGAAGCAATTTTGATAAAATGTCTGGTTGATTTAATTTTTCCTTTACAATTGAGGGATAAATATTCTTATTCTTTAGTAGTTTACATTTACCCAGCACCCAGCAATCTTTAACTGATGCATTATAAAATGAGCGGATGCTTCAAACATTAATAAATTAGTATATAAACTATCGAAATTTGCAGTCAATCAAAATTATGTTTTATTTGCTTTTGATTTAAACAAAATTAAAACACGGAAAACTTTACATTTTTATGCATAAACGAAGTGTTCATTTACAATTACATGTAAAACAAAATTACGTAGTCCATTATCCTACAGAAAAACTATAAACTTTACAGTAAAAATGAGGAAGAATCGTACAAAGTTTAAATTAAATTAAATTGATACTATAAATTTTATTACATTATTATGCGCACACGTTTCCGCATGAACGTTACAATAAAGCCATTGAAGTAGGAAAAATTAAATTGACTTTGAAAATGAAGGGCAGTTTTTAAAACGCAGTTAGCAAAAGTAAGTACATAGTGTGACGTTTTAACATCAAATCATAACAAAATTAATATTTTCAATATACAAAAGTGCGAAGGTTAACGATTATGTCGCAAATGATTACGAAAATCAAAAACCTGATGTAATAAAAGTATGCCTGTAACTGGATATTACACATTAGCATAGCCATGAATGGCGAATCAATCATACTCAACTGCATTAGTCGCGTAACTATGAGCTACGTTCACATTAAAAATTTTACTTTGGAAATCTTTCACCTGACCCGCTACTAAACTAAATGTACGTGATCAGTGCATGCATTTGGATAAATACACAGGTATACAAGTTTTTGAATTACAGAACTATTCAGCACTATCATACCAATTGAGAATAACAGTGTTATTTTATTGCATATTTTTCTGAGTATGTCTCTCTAAAACACTGCGACGCTCCGTTGTAAATATTAAATGTTATATTATTAGTATTTCCATATATATAACTGACGGTTAAAGAGTATGCATACGTATTAAATGACTATCTCTGACCAGTTCATTATAGCACAAAGCACGATGTATGCACGAAAATTATTAAATTTTCCCTAACCAAAGCTATTTCTGCTTTGATAAAGTATACTAATCGTTGAGTTGAGTTTTCATTTAGTGGACACTGGACTACTGTAAACTGTAGTTACTACTGACTACAATATTTTTTATCATGATTATATCTCGGTATGCATGATATTATTTATGAAGCTGAAGTTTTTTCAAAATCTCATTGCACAATGCTATTTATTCAGAAACCTGCGCCATTTCGTTTCCTTTCTAACCCTGCGTGAACCCAAAAAGAGTTCCCTTTACATTTCAATTTTGTGCAAATGAAGTATTTTAAAACATAGGTTTAGTGATATCATATATAATTGAGTGAATTGTAGTTTTACTAACTGCAATGTGCAAAATTACCATGTGAAAGTGATAACACAGCAGCACCTTCCAATATTATAGTCTTATGTTTCTGATCAGTAGGTAATAAAATTTTAGTACGTCAGTTAGTATTATTTTTCCATCCTAGTAGCTTTCATACATTTCACCCATTTCCTAAACCCATTACCATCTAATTATGTTTTTTCTATAAAATTCGAGACTTTTCTGTTTTTTATTATCTTCTTTTTACTTTGCTTCTTTATCTAATGCATACAAAAACTTGTTATTCATCCATATATCATCTTAAAAATAACATTCAACACCGCTACTAGCAGGTCAAAAAGCAAGTTTTATTTTTTAAAACAGTAATCTATAATGCAGTCACTAAATATGTTTACTCTTAAAAGTATTTATCCGTTCACTTTGAATTTTGTCCAATCTATGTAATACAACCAGCGCAATCGATTAGTATTTTTTTATCACGGAATGTGGAAGATTAAAATGTTTTTACAGGCTACACATTTTATAGCATTACATCCTCTCAAATCACAAGACGCTGCTTTATAGTAATAGTAAACGAAAAATGTCACCGTAATACCTTGTTGAAATGGCTAAAATAAAGAAATTAGGTACTTGAAACAAAGGTACCGTGTATAACACTTTCCAAAATAAAGTAATTGTGCGTCAATTTCACCTGGAAGGACACGAACTCACAGCGACGCTTGCAGCAGAATTGCTAGAAGCACTTTCAATTACAGAGTTTGCTTTTGAACTCACAGCGGAGAGTCCACTTCGTTGGGATTGAAGACTTGACATGGAACCCCTGTAGTTTAATATCATACAATATATGATATTAAGTAAATTTGTGTAAGCAAGTTAAACAGAGTTCTGTCATTATCAATTTGTTTCATTACCTGTAATCGCATGATTTTAGCACTTCATAGTAATACATCACTTTAGCCTTAGATGTTGTGATTGAATCCATTAAATTATGACTAGCGGGAGCTTCGTCATGAAACTTCCATTGCAATATGTAATATCCTGTTTGATTTGTGACGTGCGAACCCTAAAACAGGTAACAATACATGTTGAATAACGTGGCAACCATACAAACTACAAATATATTTAGTCTTAATCCAAGTTGTTGTTACAAACCTGCACTGATTCTCCATCATGACACACAACACTAGTTTCAACACGGAAAAAATCGTGTCCTTCCTTCCATTGCTTATCAATTACTGTCTTATGGTCACTTTCTGTTAAACTTTGATTTGCTTGTAAAGTTCCATTTGGTGTGGATACGGTGTTTTTTGTACGGAAGACAGAAAAACACACACTATGACGTAAAACATCGAAGTCCCATGTTATAACGCTACCCAAATCCTCGTTAGTAAAGACAACTTCATGAACCTATGGAATCAGAAAAGTAGTTTGTATGAATTTAGTGAAGTCCCTACGAAGAAATGCATTGAAGATATTTCGGTTGCTCCTTACCTGTCCTTTGGTTAAACTGACTGATTTATATATACTCTCATCGGATAAAGCTAAATGCTCTAGTCGTTCCTCTGGCATGTAGTGACTCTTGGGAACTAAACCACCTTCAGGAAAGGATACCTGCAGATTACGAACATAACGGCAAAAGATGAAACTTTTGTAGTCGTGTATAGTCACCAGATTAATCGATCACTTATACTTCACTTACAGTAGACGATCCACCTAGAAAGTCAGGTAAATATTCATCCGGAATATAATCCGGAAGTCCTCCAGCTTCCTGGTAGTCGTTACCAGCATAAAAGAAGAACTTGGAGCATGTTCTTTCATCTAAAGATAAGCAATGAAGACAATTCAAATAACATCAGTGCAGGTAGTTTGGAATATCAATAATTATTTCGCATCGTTTTGATAATATATGCTTACCAATAAAAGTACGCACAAGTGTCCATAAAACTGGAAATACTCTTGGCGCTCTTATTATAAGTACTCTTCCCATCGTCTCGGGATAATTATCTTCGACTATTTCAATTATACGTAACAATGCCCTTATACCTGGCCGCCACAAATGTCGCATATTTAAACCCTCCAAATCTAGTAAGAGTGTCCACGTCGTAATTGGATGGCCAGACTGAGCTGTAGCCTCTTCAATTAGCCTAAGGCCTTCTTCACAAAACAGAAGTGTCATTTTCAGAAGACCTTCCTCTCCAACTGATTTTATTAGACCTTTTACATCCATCATTCCTAATCTCAGCACAAACAGCGGTCGTCCATCTGCCAAAACGAATGGAAAAGTTTACACCTTTTAATCTGACTCCTAAAGCATTTAAAGTGACATATGTATATTTAAGTTGTGAATTTTTCCCCATACCTTTATCATTGTAATGCCAACCACCTGGAAAATAGTCCTTTATCACTTCAGCGCTTTCATACTCGGACAAGATTTTATCCACTTGATACTTCTTTCTCCAGTTTAAGGACTGCGATAGCATTTCCCTAGCTTTTTCAATGTTGAAGTCTCTAGCTCGCAAAAATCTTAAAATCATGGTGTCACTGGGTAGCTAAATATAAATGATATTGATGTTACATTAGACATTATTCCGCATATGCTAATCCGTATCACTAAAGTTATAGCGAAACCAAGTTCTGCAATTACATTTCCTTTCTGAAGTTGTGCGAGCCAATTTCTCAGTTGAACCAATTGGGATTCCTCCATCGGAGAAAGTTCTCCAAGATATCGCTGAATGTAGTCCGCATCAAGTCTAAATTTATTTTCCTCTTCGGCAAAAGATTCCCTTCGAATGATGGAGTGCGAGCTGCTGTTATGACTTCCAGCGCTACCTTTATCTGCTCCCCCAGAGGGTTGACGGCTAAGACTAGTATGTGATTTAAAACTGGAACTCGCTAATTCTGAACTTTCTTCCACTGCTTCTTCTTCAGTTTCGTTATTTTGTACCGCGTTAGTGTTGTTGTCTAATGATGTTTTTCTGAAAACGAAAAAAAGTTTCCTTCTATAAAATACGTAACAAAATAGAGCCATGCATTAGAAAAGTACGGCACTGCGACATAATTTACCTAGAAGATGGCTTTCCGCTGTTAGCATTTTCAACAACTGGTGTTGCAGATGGATTAGGATCTGACCAAGGTGGAACATCGGTAATTCCTTCTTTCTTCAATTCGTCAATAAAGAATTCAATGATTTCTTTTCCCTATGAGAAAAACAAAACATTATACTACCACACACCTCATCCAACATCTTACGTTAGTTTTTATGTCTTTTGACTTATTGATGTTTCACAAAATATTGCAGTTGTGCTTTTAGTATACCTTTGCAATATTAGCGGAGTATTGTTTTATGGCAAGTTTCTCCACTACAGTTTCAAAGCCATAAAATGACTTTATCTCAAGGCTAGCTGCTTGATCAAAACAAGTCCAATTTGGATTATCGGGGTGAACCTGTAAATATAAAGGAAACAAATATGTGATACATAATATAATAATATATCCTTCTAGATTTTTGCTGATTCATCATTGCATTCATTTTATTTTCAGGGCAAAGTCTATTCAATACTTACAAAGTAATTACAAACTTCATGAATTATCACACGCGTAGCAAAACTTTCGTTATAAGCTTCAATCTTCAATGCACGATTTCTTCGGTCCAAGGTATTAACCTGGATAAAGTATACAAAGTCCACTCCCGCAATCTTCTTGAGCAAGTATGGTGCTTCAACGTTTAGTGTGCACCTTCTTTCAATAACTTGTTGAGATCCATCCTCATTCTCTGTTTCCTTAATTATCTCTGATCCAACAAAAACTGGAATCATGGGGCAAGTAGGGAAACGTCGCTCATAAGCCTAAGATTGAAAATATAAAAATTGTGGTGATTAATCTAAATTGCAAAGCAAACTATAATGCATTTCAAAGGCTTTGTTTTCTTTTCTAATGTATTAACATCTTTCTGAGGCTTCAAACAAACCACATCGGAATGCTATGAAGCGTGGCTTTCACCACACGCTTTATATACTTTATGTTTCTACTTTTACCAAATTCTGCAAATGAATGCATGTATCGGCATTTCCACAAAATCATGTTTCTTGCAGAAATATTTATCTTGACTTTGACTAAAACAATTGAATAAAAGGAAATGTTTTAATTTTTTAAGAGTATTTAAAGCACTTACCGCCATAATCAACTCAAATGGATATTTGTATACCCGGACGGGAGATTGATATTTCTGCACCATTTTGACAACTTTTTGGAACAGCAATCAATCAGTTATATTGCACAGAAAACTACACTAACTA
>JAQIWN010004086.1:0-11785 GCA_034699025.1 Entomobrya cf. arborea Gr-Col-00668
AAAAGCAGACGGCAAGTCTACGAAAATTTGAGTTATAAATAAAATTCAATCTCTTTAACCATAAAATGAATGACACATATAAAAAGTTGTACACTTTCATTACATACAAGGATTCCTATTTAACATTTATATAATAATCAAAACTCACTATGTGGTAAAATGAAAAGTATCGTATTGATCTCAATTTTTGAAGTTTTTTTATCATGTAAACTATTTGTGTACTTTTGTTTGTTGTTTTTATATACTCTATAGTAAATTGAACATCATGTGAACTCAACCAAGATCATTTTTAATATTGAAATTGTGCTGATAATCATATACAGATATTTTTTCATGAGAAATTGTAAAATCATTTTGGATATCGTTATGTTAGGAACATACGTGTAAGTATAATGTGTAAACCTAAAAACATGATATATGTACATAGACTCATCTCTTGATAGGAAAACCGTAATTTCGGCTGACAAAAGAGGAAAATTATGTTTTTCTCATCGTTTTTTTCTATTGAGGTTTAAGTTTTTTCTGTCTTGCCTAAACACTGATATCGAATGCACGGGATATAGGATTTCAAGTTGAATGATCAAATGAGAGTATTAGTATTACATAAACTGCATTTTAACCGTAATACAATACTGAACTTTTGTATCACAAGTTTGATGCATTTATAGTATTTAAAGTACAAACCGCATCTTATGATGAGGGTAAATCATCAGGGAAAAGTGGAAAGGAGAAAATAAAGTGTTTAAGTGGTTGGCAGGTTCCTGGCCGCACAGCATGGTCAGTCGAATTTCAAGTATAATCGCATCTCAAAAGGCTCACGAGATTGTTTGGAGAATAGGGTGAGTGGAAAATAGAAAAAAATAGAGGGAGACAATATACAATGTTACGTTGATAATAAAAAAGAATCGTGATGATGTTGATGATGATTATTATGGGCATGATTATTATTACGAAAGATGAAAAGAATAGATGATTTAAAAACCAGATGGTTTTGTAAGAGACTTGCTGTGTTAGTAAAATTGAAGGATGACATTATGAGCTGAGTACATTGCGGTGTGGTGCAGAGGGCATATATTATCTCATCCAGTTTATATCCTAATAGTTAGTCTGATAATCTGACGTTATAGCGTGAAATCATAATATCATAGTTGAAAATCTTCTATCGTCTTATCCACTTCGTAGTAAATTTAGTTATGTACGTTTTTTATCTGCACATGCATCAGATAAATGCATTATTTTTGTATGTTTCTACTTGATGGATACCATAAGCCTCGCAATCAAACAAAAGTATGGGGTGGTAGTGGTGATGATGTTTTTTGTACCCGTACGACAAGGAATTTGGACCATGATTCCTTCAATTCCATTATTTCATTCAGTGGACATGGATGTGTGTGGTTTACTGAGGTTTGCCTTTGGTTTGCACTTTGCACATTCGTTCTTGGAATACGAAATAGTCACTGCGTCACTATAAAATATATTGTTCTATTATTAAGGCTTACCATGTAATAAACTTGATATTACTATAAACTGATTATTACGAAAATGTAAGAAGCAAACACAAAAAAATTTTCTTATATCCATAGCCCATAGTTCTGAACTGAAAATGTTATCTTAACAATCTAAACAATAAAAAACAATGTACTGCTCTATTATCAGTTGGGGAAGGTGCCATTACGAATTGTGTAAAAGAAAATTGGTATTTTGGGAGAGAAAAAACATATTTTTGAGATAGAAAGAACATGATACTGCAGCAACACTTACCAAGTTTTTATCGTTTTTTGTGCTTATGAGGATTTATGTTTTTTGTGTAACAGAGAAGGTGAGTAGAAAGAAGCGAGAATGAAAATAAAAATGGAACTGTTGTGCTGATGTCTGTATACGATAGTATTATTGATATCATGATACTCGGCTAGTTATAGAATAATAATGATAATGATAAAAATATCATTACTACTGCACCGCCATCATGATGATCATCATCATCGCTATTTTTTGCTGAATATAACACCATCATAAACATGTAGTACCGCCACCACCAATTTTTTTTTTTTCTTTTTGGAAGAAAGACAAAAAGGTTTGTCCGACTTGGCTATGTAAGCGCATTCAAGAAATGTACAAACTGACGATGATGATGATTACAAAGTCGCTGGGATGAATGGAAGAATAATTTTTGCTCGCTCGGGCTCATGGGCGGACGCGAATACAAAAAAGAATGGCAAAAACTCAGAAATATACATTGAGAAAAAGCTAGCATGTCTAAATAGTTCCTGTTAAAATGTTTGTACTTTTTGTACTTGTACCAAGCTTACATTATGTGTAGAATGTTCACTCAAGTGTAAGCATGTTGAGGTTCTTTTTTTTGCTCTTGTCTTTGAATAAACTTGTGTAGGTGTGTGCAATGTGTGGCAAATAATAAACCGTCTCTTCGTAGCGAACCATGACTGACTGGGATGACTTTGTTGGGATTTATCTTTCTCTCGGCTTAAGCATTTGAATGGTCTTGGTTAGCCAAGACATTTTTTCCTCTTGTGGAAAAGGAAGTGGGGAAAAAATTTCTTGTTTTTTATGGGAAGAATATTTTAGCGATTCAACGTTAATGTATATGCAAGCATGATTATAAGAGTAAAAAATAACACATCACATTATTTCAGGGGAGAGGATGGATATGAGGACAGATTTCCAAGGTTGGTTGGTTTTTTAGGAAAATAAGTGAAGGAAGACGAAAGCCATTTGTATCTCTACCAAATCAAAAGAAAGAAGGTATTTTGTTTTTTTGTCGGTTGACAGTCCACACAGTATAGTGTTGAGGATGGGTGAAGATGACGATGATGAGAATGGTGACGATGAAGTGAGAGGGAGGAAGAAAGAGAGAGGGAGGAAGAGAGAGGGAGGAAGAAAGAGAGAGAGAGAAGACCTTACATTTACATATACAAGATCTTTCGAGGTTTGCGGCTTTCTCTTTAGTCTGCTTCTGTGGTGAAGAGTTGAGCACGGAGAATGCGTATATATTATATATAATATTTTATATTATGAGAAGTTGGCTAAAAGCCGCAAGTTTTACGTTATGCACAGAGTTGATGCTTATTGTTAATTCAGAGATTCGGGTTTTCAGAACGAATAGGTCGTATGTATGTGTTCATATGTAAACGCTATAATTATTTATGCCAATGAGTATACTCTTTCTCATATAACAAATATAATATGTACGACTTATAAACAGTCAGCGTCATTCTTCTGTCAATTTCACCATCTGCAAATCGGGATGTCATTGTCTTCTTAAATTTATTGTTTGAGTTACGTACTGGTTTCAGGACAAAAGGAATGGATATATACTATGTTGAGAGATGTGTGCAGACACACTTGAGTTAAAACACTCATACAGAATAAAGTCGATTTCATCGCCATCATCATTACCATCAGCATGGTTGAACTAACAACGTGTTATTAAACATTCCCATGCATCGTGGACTTTTACAGCAAAGCAGCTTTGCTTTGTTTATTATCAACAGAAAGAGCAGAAAGTTTAGAAGGACTGACTAGAAAACGGTTGAGTAACGCCACTTTGGCTTGCTCGTCCAGAGTTTATTCTTTGATGATTATGATGACGGCATTTCCGAAGGTGACTTTCTTCTGATGATGGGTTAAAGTATACTAGAGTGTAGTAGGGTACAGTGATATAAGAAGTATGCTCTGTTAAACCACTACTGTCACCTATCTCTTTACTTGTAATGTCTATGTACTAGGATATTCATCGCGGATCAAATCGCGGCTGCTGTGCTATGATTCATCATCGTCATCAAATGTTGTTGTGGCTGCGGTGTAGTTAGTCTTCTTGGCAAGGAGAAAGAGCGGCAAGGCAGGAGCCACATTTAGCATTATTGAAGCGTAAATTGCCATGTTGAATGCATGAATCATTGAAGAGTGGGAAAGCAAGCGTAAATCCTCACATGTACATATATTTCTGAGGGAGAAGAAAATTGTGATATATGTTGGTTTGCTATAGATGTTGTATGACAAGAGAATTCAGAATGAATGGATAATGCTGAGGTTCAGTGACATACCGCCACCGCACTGACTACCAACTAAGCTCACAGTCCAAAGAAGGGAAAAGATCCAACAGAAGCTTAGTGAATTCAAAAAGAGTGCATGTATTTCACATCCAATTCTCCAGCAGTGAAATGTTGTGAAGTTGCAGTTCTCATCCTTGTGTTATGGCTTGAATATCTTTTTCTCTCGCTCTGAATTTTATCCGGCGAAAAAAAAAAGAATGTAGGTTTTGAAAACCTCAGCAGAGAACTCCGGTTCTACTTTCTCTTGTCTTGTCAAGTATTTTTAGGATTGCCACTGAACCAAGGAATTTCCCTTTCTCTAGACGTTGTGTATGGATAATAGTTGCTATTTTGTGCACAGTAAAGCACAAGCAACAGCAGGTTGAAGGTTGTGTTTCGTTCATTGAATAGCTGGTTGGCGAGCTTGGTTTTCGAGGTTTTTTTCTAGGTTTTCTCCTGTTTTCGAACTTGCATTAGTAATGGTATGACGTGGTTTGGTTTGGTCTGGTCGGTCACCAGTGATAGATATGTATGTATGTACTTTGTACCGATGAAAATGCTGTGTACTTTTAGTAGTCCCCGATGTACTTGTTTGCTGCATGCATATAGGTATGTGGGTTACTTTATAATATGGTTTTCTCATGAATGGAGAATATATTCAGTGGTTTGGCCTGCTCTCTTCGATTTCTCTCTTTTGGAATTCACTTGGCATAGCAGAGGTGGTATAGTGGTGCTGTGGTTAGTGGCACAAGTAGCATGCTTTCATACATGACAAGAAGAGAAAGTAAAGAGGTAAGAAGAGGGCTGAGAGTACAAAAAGAATGAGGCGCATTTTGTTAGCCTTACATACAGGGAAAGTCTCTCACTCACTCGAGACTCTGTCTGCCTGTCTCTGTAAAATTCTCGCCACAACATTTGTACATGTATATGACCAAGGTTCACAATGCGATTCTTCTGTATCGAGTTGGTATTTCAAGAGAAAAGTACAACAACAACCAATATGACTAGTGCTACTGCTGTTGTTTCATTGCTCTGGCGATGCTATTACTGATGATGATAGCGTTGTGGTAAGACTGGGATGGCTGTAAGGTCGTTGTATGTAGCAGTTGAAATAGTCGTGGTGGTTGGTGGGACTCGACTCAACATACTAGTCGTAGTAGTTGCAAGTCTTGTAACCAAAACCGCAAACCCACAAAAACCACAGGCACCACTATTACCAACCATCTAGTTTTCCAAGGCCTTCGCCAACTACTACTATCATTACTGCTGCTACTACTACAAGGAGATGTTCTGCAAGTCCCTCTCTCTCTCCATCTCCCTATTTTGTCTGTCTGCTTGTCGCTTCCACCGAAAATGCCAGGAATTCGGTTTATAATGCACACACATTGTCGACAAGGGTGATTGTACAGAACAGGCGATATGTGCCTTTCTGAGGTTAGGGAAGTATAATGGTGTTTACTGACGATGATGACGATGATGCTTCTGATGACTACGTCGACATTTGAGGAGAAGAGGATGAAAAGTGAAAATTGTTCTGACTGGAATTGGGTAACTTAACAGCATGACTAAATTATGGCGTGTAATTCATAATGTGAATAGGTAGATATCGTAGTAAAATACGTTCACATCTATGCTTGTGCCACGGTTGATGATAGTTATTTTGAGTACCATTATTGCTATTATCTGCGCAGGTATGCACAGTATTCCAAGTGGCTTTATAGCCTGTTTATGGGATTTACGTTATACATCCCTACATGAACCAAGGCAAGACCGCAGAATGTAACAAAAGATCGTTTATCTGTCGGCTTGCACATTTTCTTCAATTCATTTCAGTCTTTTGTTCTCAATGATTGTAGCAGCTTTATTCAGAACGCCTACGTATGTATTTTACAAGTGCAACTACCTGCGTGAGTTGCAAACTTCTGAGTACTAATTTTGCATTCATTGCATCACATTTTATTACAAATACATAAAATGTTTCAGATTCTAACCATTCTTTTACAAAACTACCTCCCACATCATAACATATCTAGCATTGTAAAATGCTAATAATCAGTAGGCACGCTATTGTATTTTTTTTCTGGTGAAAATTTATGCAAATCGCTTAAATGTACTTTTATAATTTTTATCTTTGCAGATTGAAGCTCGAGTGCGAAAAACTGGCAACAGAGAAAACTGAGATGCAACGTCATTATGTTATGGTAAGTTGATTATTTGTGTTTTTTTATTTTTTTATCCCGCTTCTCACTAACCGCAGAGCGATTTGATTTTTTTGTGAAATATACCTAAGTTGATTATGCTGTTCAATTTTGCATATTTGCAAAAATGACAAAGAATATTTCACTTCAAATAGAAATATGGCCGACCACCGCAAAATTCCAAGCTATCAATGTGATTGTTAAAACGTATAAAAATATTTCGTAAACGGTGCTAATTTCTTGAATTTCGCTTATATTTCAGTACTACGAGATGTCCTATGGGCTTAACGTGGAAATGCATAAACAGGTAAGAAAATTGATGGATATTTTATATTTTGCAAACCATTTGCATATAAAGTAATCTGCTTGAAAATTATGTGAATAGCATCTGTGATCTGCGGATTGGCTGTTGGTTGATATAAAAAGTGATTTCACTAATACTTTTCATCCGAAAAAATATAATAATAATTTACTTATCTACGACGTGAAGTCAGGTTTTAAGAATTTGAGTGAAAAACGGTCGGAATTTCATTTCATACAAAAAAAGGGAACTGACTGATAGTAATATTTTAATCACATTACATATATAAATTAAAATACGTGAGACGAAAAGAGAATACATACATCATGTTGATCATCTATCTAGCTTGCCCACCTCTAATAAAACCAAGCGGGAGGACTTACCACTAACTCATCATCATTACTCACCTGCTCACATTTCCATGAAATTTGCCTTTGAGCAAAATCGTGATGGAAGTTTAGTCGTGAGAAAAAATAAATGTATTTTTTTTCTTCTTTAGCATCATCTACTTGACGAATCAGACTGCTTTTTTTACGCACACATCTTTTTTACAATCGATTCTGATTCTGATGATGTACCTGAAAACCTGCTGAGAATTGGCGTTTCATCTTTGCTGCTGGCATATTACATTAAGCATCAACATACAATGTTCACAACGACGATGACGGCGGCCCACTGCATGAAATTATTAAATTTACCGTACCGACAAAATAAAAGAATTTTTTCGAGCGTGTGTTCGCTGAGGGAATGGGTATAACAACAGCACTTTTTCGATTATATTGTTATAAACGAAATGCCATAAAAGCTCATCTTACTCCTTAATACTTTCTTTTGCCACTGATAAACTTGCTGTTTTTATGCAACGTCCAACGGCTACTTATATTAATTTTTACTACATGGTTTTTTCGTGGTCTATCAACATCAGCATCACATCTCTCTCAAGTTTTTTTTATCAACATCAACACAGCAGCAGCATAAGCAGCAATTTCATTATTACTGTTACTACCTCTTTTTAAAAAAGAAGGGATGTCTGTCCTTTTAAATAGTTTGCGCTGTTTTCTTTTATGAGTCGTTGTGAATGTGAATTAAGTAAGATGAAAATCAGGAATACACAATAATCTGCTTGTCGACTGCTGCTCACGTTCTATCACACATATTTTTGTCATCCTCAAGCACACAAAACACCCAACTTGTTGAAAACTCACGAAATTCAATTGGGTGATTTTAAGGATTTTTCTTGATGTGATGCCATCATTCTTACAACTATGCATATAAAATTGGTCATGGGGTATCTGCCTTGGAAATTGAGGGTAATGACCGTATAACTAAGCCATTATTAAAGTCGTATCGTCATCATCATCGGCAGCATCTTTATGGAGCCAGAAAAAATACTGTTTATTTTGTAACGTCTTTCTAAAATGTTTGCGATAGTAAAAAATGCATTCAACTTACGATTAGGGCTCCCAGTCTGTATCCTGTACAAGAATTAAATGTAATGCTACCAATAAAGCAATAACTTTAATCCTAATTATTAATTAATATAAATGACCATCGGAGTTCATGGATAAAAAAGATAGGTATGTAAGTAAACATTCCAAGAAAGATAATTTATCTCATCATCAGAAAACAGCCAAGCTGGGTCTATTGATAAGCTTCTTAATTTAATCATCCAGTATGTACATATTATATATGTTATACGAATGCGTTTGCACCAGTTAAAAAGTATGATTGAATTCTCAAAGTGCAATTTTCTAATTAAAAATATTACGTTACTGCCCCATACCGCATTATCTCTGCAGTTTAATTTTTGTAATTAATACTTCTTTGAGTTTGTGTCAGCAAGATCCAGTCGCCAGTGTTTTTCCAGAGACAAGGATGGCGACAGTAATTCTACTGCAGAGGTCAAACCTTTTTCTGTTACTGAGAAGCTTTAATTAGGACAACCTATCCAATTGGTAGATTATTATCCAACGATTAAAACAAATAAGCTCAAAGTTAGGATAAAAATAGATCTGTCGTCCTCTTTTTCTCGTACATGAGACAATATAAACTTGAAAGTAAGTATTGTGTATGCAGAGCTGTCGAGATCTCAAAATGCCGACTATGTTGTGGTTAATTGAGAGGCATCGATATCAATGATATCAGACATGATGATCATTTATGCGCTTCAATAACAATTTCAGAGTACAGAAACTGATGATCATGTTTGTTGAATAACTTTACTACCAAGCGTAAATCACCAAGCATTGCAGACTTTCGTAAACCTATGTCTTAATGAGATCCCAGGAATCAATCAAGTAAATAGTACAACCTGGTGAAAGTACAGCATCACAAAAATAATTGATTGGGAATCAAGTAGCTGTAATTCTAAATAGATGATTCAGTGTATTTTGAGATTATATAAATTTAGACGATTACGAACACGCTCAAAAGTTTTTTTTTACTTTACCGAAGATTTCGTATGAATTCTTGTAAAATTCTCATTTTTTTTTTTGAAGAAGGAAAGAATGCGAAAAGAACTTTATACATTTTTTACATGTTTCATCTTCAATAATGCATATAATATAGACAGCAGAAGTAGCACTATTAATAATGGTAATGGAAAATAGGGAGGAAGAAGCCTGTAAGAAAAGGAGTTCCTTTTCTTACATCGCTCCATTTACTCCCGGATAATACTATTGTATTATCGCCAGTGGCTCTGAAGTGAATAGAATGAGTCTTCTCGACTCGACAGAAAAAAGTAAAAAAAATAACAGAGAATTGAGAGAAAATAAGAAAATCTCTTTTTCCTTTTTCGCTAGAAAGAAAACTTATGGATACCAGTAGTAGAAAGTAATCTAAGTAGTAGTGATGGAACGAGTGGAAAACAAGCAAGTTGTACTGGGAAACGTGGTGTCTCCCTTCTTTCGCTTCGTCGTTCTTTTCTCCTTTTTTATATGACTTTTTTCCTCTTCCATGAACATTGAACATTGTTGCAGTTCCCAGTTTTATACTTTCATGTTTTCGTTCTCTTGGATAAAAGTAATAATAAAGATATTCCACTTTTTCTTTATATCGAAATGGGGAAAAGGAAATAAGTGTGTCTAGTCTGGTTTTATAGAGAACTTGTTATATATACGTGTTATACTTAAGTTAGGAAGAAAGAGAAATAAGTGTAGTAAGTAAGTACCTTATACGGCAAAGTATTCAGAGTCACACAAACAGAAAGACAAGCAAGGAAAGCATCTTTATTTTTTCTTTCTCTTTTCCTTCCTCTTTTCATATTTTTTGTTCGTTCTTGTACTTTTTTTCTTCTTGTTGCAGTGCAGCAGTAGACAAAAGTGGTATTTTTCTCCCTTTTCCTATCTGGCTTGTCCGATGAGTCTTTCCCAAAATTATATGGGTTTGCTCTGTTGCTCTACTCGACTCCTTTTTTCTTGATGACGGTTAGGGAAATGCAGTTTTTTCGGAGAAAGAAAGGGATAAAAGTCTTGGTCAATATATTACTCTTATGTCATATGTATATACATATAGAGGAATGTATATTCAAGTGAATTGTTCACTAGTATGAGTCAGACAAGGAGAAAGCAACTTTTAAGCATGTTTGGGTACTTGTATCATCAGTATACTTGTGTGTGTTTATATATATATGCTTGGCAATATTACGTGCTCAGAAATCCTATAATACATTATAAGAGCTGGCATGGCGTAGCATACCTAAATGTTGCCCTTTTACTTTCCTTGTACACTTTTTCTCCGTTTTTTTTTCTTTCTATCGCCTTCTTCTTCCGTCAATTTATTCTTACACTGGTGCTGTACATGTGTACATATATAAATGAACTCGAATGTTTTGTACGTTTATGTACGGTAAAGTTGGTGAAAGAAAGTAGTGTAAGGTTGCATGCTGTCCAGAATGAAAACTATTACTAAACTAAAACGAACTTGGCTGGCTGTCGAGTTGGTTTATTTTGGTCGTTTTATTCATACCCAATAAGAATAAAAATGGGGGAGTTGGGACATGAAAATACAGGAACATATAACTTTACTAGACTTACTCCTTTGCACCATTTGCTGATGTACATGACTACATCTAAATTGTATATGTATATCTTGACTCACATTATGTATATTGGGCTTGCCATGTACATGTCATCATCATCATCACCGCCACCAGTACGATCATCTTGAAAGATAGTATATAAATTTAGGATGGGAGTGGAACAAGCAGTCAAAAAAGCACACATGCTGTTTTTATAGAAAGTAATGCAGTAAGGAGAAGTAAAACAGGAAAATATCTTATAAAACTTGAAAGTTTTCTTGTGTGTTTCTCTGTTGTACGTGTGAACGTTTATGTAGTACGACAAGTTGAAACACCACCACCTCCACCACACCACGCCAAATCATCATCATCTTGACCATGATCATCACTCTTCTTTCAAGAAAGGATGAAAGGGTTTGCAACTTTTTATTCATTTTAGCATTCAACACACTGAAGTTGCATGGGCTCTTGTAAACAGAAAATAGAAAAGCAAGTGGCCTCTACAGAAATAGTACATGAGAAACTTGCGCACTTATTTTATCAACAAAAAAACTTTCTCGACATCAACAAAATTTACCACTAAGTTTGCAAACTTACCTTGAATTGAGTAATGGGAAAATTCCATGTTATATATAAACGAGCAAAAACTATGTTTTTACTATAATATAAAAACAATAAATTTTTTGAAAGAAAAAAAATGACAATTTTAGTTTGAGCTTATCCAAAGAAAAACAGCAAATGAATTGCTTTCCTCAGTTTTGCAAGTGGGCCAATTTCAGTTGAAAAATAAAACAGAAAGAATAGTAATTTTGTATTAAGGCCAATTGCTTTTTTCATCGAGAACTATTTCTGCAGTGCAATCATCTTTTATTTAGCGATCTATTGCCAATTACGTTTTAGGCAACTTATATATTACGGGAAATGATTGTGGTTGTGCTGTAGTTAGTCTTGTTTCATTTCTTAATAATATGTTTTTGTTTTTATCGTTGTTGCTTCATCCTCTGCAACTTTATCTCAGTCTGATAATCTCTTGTTAGTTTTGGTTATGTTTTACGGCTTTGCTTCCAGTAGTTCAACATTCCAGAGTACTCCCACTCACAAAAAAGGCAAGAAACAACATTACACGAGGACACATTGCTTAGAATAACAAGTCATGTCAAGTCATGAAATACATACGTAGACGAATGAGAACAAACAATTAAAATTACTTTTAATGAAA
>JAQIWN010004087.1:0-11785 GCA_034699025.1 Entomobrya cf. arborea Gr-Col-00668
AATAAAAAGTTGGTTACTCGTCACCAGTTTTTCACCAGTGATCGATTTCAAAAAAATGATGATGATGATGATGATGATGATGATGATGATGATGATGATGATGATGAAGTATGTGAAGACACACGCCTAGGTGTGTGCAGGCACACACCTTATAATCTAGGTGTGTGCAGACACACACCTAAAACCGAATGCAATTATTAGTTACTTATCACATAACATGAAATGCTATAATAAGCAGTCATTCAGAGCATTTAAGTTTTTTTTAAATATCTTTTACATATTATTTAGCAGCACCTGAATTTTATCTTTAATTTTACCTTTATTTTCACATAAATATTTATATAACTTGACTTCAGCACACATATAATCAGTTGCTCATCATTTATATCTATAATTTTTTATATAGTGATTCAACATTTCGATTTCAATCATTAGATAATCTAATGGCATATACACATATTTAATTTTTTGAAATATACATTTAATTGTAATTTTATTTTGTATATGCATAACTAAATGCATAATACGTAGCATAATAGTTCAATCATTATGTATTCAGTTCCATTATATCCCTGACTTAAATATTACATAAAGTATTAATTAAACATTATTATGTTTCAATCACGTCCGTTTATTTACAGAAAATAATTCAAGTCCTTTTGAGTTTTGACTAGCATTTTGTTTCAAAATAATATCATCTAATCCTTATGCAAGTGGTTCATTTAGATTTTAGATTCCATTATAAATTAGAATTACCCTTGAAAAAGGTACATAAAAGAGCTACATCGATAACAAGTTACTTTTATGCATTAAACTTTGACAGCAAAAAAATGATTTAAACCGCTGATTGTTGAGTTTGCGGCGAACGAGTCGAAAATCTGACTCTAGTTTTATGACTGCACCGACATGAATTTTGATTATTCATAATAACAGCCTCGCTTCGTTGGTCAGGTTCTTTGTAGGTATCCTGCAGATGATTTTGTTCTCTGCGTTTTTTACACGATTCATTGAATCCGTACACCAAAGGATTGGCTATGGAGTTAGCTACGGCCATGATAAACAAAGCATCTTGAATGTTTCCATCCAGACTTGTGGCCGATTTCTCATCAATTAGGTACCTGGAAAGACGAAAAAAATTAAATCACATTGTTTTGCTCGCAAATAATGCGTAAAACTTGCAATACAAAAGGCTCAATAAAAACAACATATTTTATCAGTTTTCGCATTCAACCACATACGTAAGTCTGATAATATCAATATCAATGACGTATGTATACCACTAAAATACGTGTTACGCAACATATTATGCATAAAAATGTTTAGCTAAGCTAAAATGTACTGTCAAGTTCTAAATTGTTTAGGCATATCTATACTTTAAATTATTGACGTCACTTTCATATGTATTGAGCTTAGAATTTTTTGTTGATAACATTCATGTGGTTTAAAACAAGAAACTTAAATTGTGATTTCACCCAATATTAGTGATACGATTCTTTCTTGTTTTCCCCTGGAGTCGGCCTTTTATTTAGCATGTAGATTGGTGTAGTATAATAATTTTGTACGTTGTACGTAGCCTAAGGCAGTAAATCAAGCAGTGCTATTACTGATCAAGGCTAAGACTTGGAGAGGTTCTTTGAATTTTTTTGGTTGGGAAATGAAGCCAGACCATGGTTCAGAAAAAAGTAGGTGTACATTATTTAAAACAGGTGTCTTTGAAATCAGTTATTCCATGACTAGTTGTTAGACATGTATCCACAATTCGTGCATGTAAACAGTTAATTTATTATAATTAGGGTTGTCCGAAATAAATGTCGGGAGTTTTTGTGTCGGACATTTACATTTTTGTCAATTTGTCCGATATTGTCCTATTTTGTCAATAGGTGTGAAGATTATTTATATCTGTCAATTTGACAAATATTTGAAAAATGTCCGACATTTATGAAATAAATCAATTTTTGTCATAATTATTATGCGGTTTTCTTGTACTAAACTACGAAAATCGATTCAATTTTAATCAAAATACACCAATACCGCTACTATCATGTCAATGTGCGCTACTTATACAATTTTCATACAAAAATATTTGTTTTATTCAGCAATTTAATTTGATAACTATTTCAGCTAGAAATATCAATAAATGATCCGAATGATTAGCTTCGTGTAAGAAAGTGAAGCCAAATATAAAACTACATATTGTTGAATTGTACAGCCCCTGAATATATAACAGCCATAAATATTCATATGTTGGCTTTTAATTTTTATCACATGTACTAACAACTAATAGCCAACATTCAGTTCTATAGTTCTATTGTCGATTGTGCTTCTTGTCACTCAACAGGCAGGTATATTGCTTGACATTTATAGTTGTCAAAGTCCTTAAATACGTTTATATTTTTTAAATTATTGTTTAAATACAAACTTAGCGAAGACAAACAACTACCATCTTTGTGCAATTTGACAGAATTACATGCATGACTTAAGTACTCAAACAAAACTGATGTTATCAAAGAATTTTAATTGTTGATTTTGATAAAGCATGCATTTAACTTAACTTAACTTAAGTACGAAACTGTTTTCATTTATAGGTAATTAAATAGTTGTAACACATAAAGTTACAGCAAATTGCATGAAAATATGGTAGATTTGGCCAATCCACTATTTTTCCTTAACTTCAAATGCTAAAACTAATGATCTAAGGCTGTATTTTACGATTTTGACATTTATGACAAAATTCCATTTTGAAATTTGTGTCATATTGACATTTATTCAATTTGTCCTGACAGACATTTATGCCATAAATGACATAGGACAACCCTAATTATAATCAACTCGTAGGCAAAGTCAAAGGCACTTCATTTTTTTGCCCAAATTCAATGTTTATTGCTTTTGTTCCATGATTGTTTTGAATCCATGGACAAGCTGTCGTTGAAATTCTAACTTTTGTCAATATTGTGTTGAAATTTCAGACACTTCAAACTTTCTAAAAGAATAATGCTTTAAAATATTAAGAAAGTAAGAATTTTACATTTTTGCTCATTGCTTTTTTATATGATCTTAACAAAAAATAACCTTATAACCCAGAAACTATCCATCATCCAAAACATAATCAAGGTGTCAAAACTTGGAGTGACACAAGCCTAACTAGTATTTAATTTTTTCTTAGAGACAAATGGATTTTTATTTTACATACGAAAAACATATTGCATTGCAAATATTTCAGTTTATCATACGTACAATCTATCTGTAAGACCTATCTTTAGCATGTATTAAAATATTTGCATGATTGCAACAAGCTAAAAAAGTACAAAAAAAACCTGTGCAATGTTGCTCACCATGTGGAAATCAAAATGTATGGAGTCCAGCAAAATACAAATGCTACCACTATCATAAATGTCAGTTTCAGCGTTCTCAGTTTTGCCCTTTGAAACACAGGCATTCCATTTCTTCTCAAGAAAGTTGGTCCGTTTTCATCCCCTCCTAATAAAAGAAATAGAAAGAAAGGTAAATATAGTACAGAATTTTGGGAGACTATAAAATTTATTTTTGCATATTTAAGTAGTTTACTCAAAACGAAGTAAACCCCAGCCCGTTAAAGGTTTTTGAGGTCTGTGCTTGCAAACATCAGTGTTTACATTTCCACCATATTTACTTCATTTTGTATAAATCTATTTGGTACCCTTACGATTTTCTCCCAGGTATCCAGCAATCTTGATAATGATGGACCCATACGCGAAAATGATCACGCCAAGTGGAATGAAATACATCATTGTGATGGATAACCAGCTATTAGCTCTCTCAATTTTAGGCATCCAAATTGTTGCACACTGATGGAAGATGGGGAAATGCGGATGAGTCTCCTCGCGAAAGACGATGCTCTGCAAAATTGCACAACCACGATTAGCAATCTTTCTTGAGTAAATAAATTTTATATTAGTTCAAGTTGATGCATCGATGCAGGCTATTTGAGTAGGTTCATTGTGTGGTTTCTTTTTAAAAAATAGACATAAAACTCCTTCATATAGTATATTTTTGTACGGATTTGACAACGTGAGCTATGCATAAGTTATGAGTTGTTATTCAACGCATACATTAACGAACCTTGAATAACGAATTATATTTACGAGGTTAAGGAGGCTAGATACGACAGCTACAAGTGAAGGTTATGTATATCAAGTTATGTACTACCTCGATTTTTATTATTTCAGCAGGGGAAACATGAGAAATTAGTATATCTCTAAACCATGTGTAATATAATTAAAACTATTATCAAATAAAAAGTATATGACTGCCAATATATTAAGCATAATTAACGAGAGAATTCATGAAATAAAAGTTTACGTAAAATTCCACCTATTATGCTTTGGGCTGTTAACAGTGTTAACTACCCCCTTGATGATTGTAAAATCATGTAAAATAATTTTGAGTGCCCATTGAAACTATCATCTCGTCATTAGTGGAAGTATTACTATTCATAATAAGCAATACACTTTTTCTCTTCCAAAAAACTCTAAGCATGTTATTTTTTCAGGTTTGGAAACTTTACCACCCTGTGGCACTTAATTTTGCTTAAGATTGCATGTGTGCGTTGGCGGTAGAATTAAGAATAAAAAATTCTTTACGGTTGTAGGATGAGCTTGAACAAAAAATAATTACATTACTACGTCATACATGCATAGCATTTAGAATCATAAAGCTAATTCTTTCAGAAGACAAGCTTACAAGTAATATCATTACTGGATACTTCGGGGAAACGACAAAAACAAAACGGTTTCATTTTCATGTAATGAAAGAAAGATGCACAACGAGAAGAATAGAATCAGCTAAAGATGTATAAGATGATTAAATATCCGGCTTAACAAGGAATACTAAAAGGAAGTAAGACAAAGGCAGTCTGAATACTTGGATATTGAATGTTCAAGGAAATTTAATAATCTTCATAAGGAGAGGGGTCTACATTTTTACATGTTTCCAAGAATTACTATACTACGTATTACATGAGTTATAAATAGGCCTTTTGTCCTGCAAATTATGTACATATAAGCTCTTTATTGTGTGTAAACTATGAGCTGAACTATTGAATAAAAGAAAAGTATGAATAGTCCAGTAAAAAGAATTCGTTAACATAAATTCTCTCTTTGAACTAGATAGAACACAATGTGAAAGTAAACCATTTATTTATTAGACTAACTTTATTGATATAATACTTTGCACGTATTTAGTTATACAACTTTATTCCCTGTCTACCATAAAGAGTAGTATCTGCATTTACTTTTACTTAGGAAGTTACTAAGACTTTACATTCACACGTTTTACTGTTGTTATCAGCAATCCTATCATATAATCGTGTCGGAATAAAATTGGGGTAACCAAAAAAGCGAATTGAAATGAAAATATCCTAAAAATAAATGTATTTCTATGCTCCAAGTGCACTACATGTGTGCTTTCAATCTTTTGAGAAGTAAAGTAAACCGTTTTCGACATTCAATGAACCATTTTATACAAAGCTCAAGTTTCCATAAGTTTAAGTGAAACATGAGACTTGTTTAGGTATTAAGTAAAACCGTTTACCGGAAATTTTTCTGATTCAATTTGATGTTCTCACCTGTGGAAGGGCGCAGACTGCTGCTGTTACCCATGCAGAAGTCAACATTATTTTAACCCGATGGGAGGCATCAATAACTCGCAACGGATAGACCACGGCGTAGTATCGGTCCAGGCTTATACAGATTATCATCAGGGAACTTAAGTAGAGACCGAACGCTCTGGAAAACATGACCGCCTTGCCTGAAAGTAGAAATTCATTTGTCGTTGCTAGATTAAATTTCACCTTTACGATTTCACAAAGTAATCAGCTATGGAATTTCGTTTCTTGACTTAAAAGAAACGTTACCCCTTTAAGTATAAATTGAAAAGGGAAATGCGTTCATAAAAGGCACCGCAAAATCTTCATCCGCGTTTTTCGCGAAGTCTTATATCGTTCGTCATCATTCATTAATTTTAACTTGTAAAGAAATACGTCCTTTCTTACTTAGCGGAAATCATTTTCTGGTTATCACTAAAAGCGTTTTTATGTAGCCTTCAATATTTTCTATCCTGAAATGCACTAATATCGTATAAATGCCCGTAATTACACGGGAACTTGGTATAGAATGCAGTATTGCTGTCAATGCAGTGCAATACAGTCAACCAAAGAAAAACGTTTGAATTCCAATGACACGGAAAATTATAGAATGAAAGGATTTCAACGATGTGCACGTAATTTGAGAAGCAACTTAAATATACTAAGCTTAATTTACTCCAAAAAAACGATAACTGTAGAAATACCTATAGACCCACAAGAAAAAATGTAGCATTTTCTTGGTGAATGAATGGAAATATGATGTCATTTCGCTATTAAATCTTTATGGAGATTTCGTGTTTTAGTATATTGCGTCTTGCGTCAACGCACCTACCCACAACACTAAAAATCGTGGTTACCCAACCATTTCAAATAAACTTTTCCCTTGGTCTAGGAAGGATGCATGAACGCACAGTATACTTTGCTATCCAAATAAAATGATATACCAGATGCACATCATAAAAAAAATTCAGCCATTTTTTAAGGTAAGCGCTCTATAAATCTTTCTCTCTTTGAATTACCAGCCTAGTTCTCGAAAACGTGATAGTGATGAGAAATACGAGTTCCCACAACATTTTTCTTATTACATTACTTTTGTTACGGATCCGTGTTAAAAATGCAAACTTACACATAAAATTCCCTGCATACCACCCAATTGAAATGCGCCATAGGACCTCCACCGCAGCCACCATAAAAACCACGATAAGATCTGCAATGCATAAATGGAGAAACAGTCTGTTCACGGGACTGGCTCTGGTCCTCAATCTTCGACAAACCCATATCAGCTCACAAAAGTTGGCAATAGCGGAAACAATAAAAACTCCAAAATAAGCGTAGATTCGTGGCCATGCTGTTTCATCTACAACACGGTATTCTACAGGTAAATCGGAAATCATAAGCGTTCTGTTTGACGGGGAGAAGAAGTCATCATTACTCCCGGGAGAAGTTGCATTACCATCCCCCAAGATGATGTTATCATTGAAGTTATCACTTTTTCCAAAGGAGCTTGTTGGCGTTACCCAATCGCTAATTATATATTCGCCATCTACACCATCACCGGGAGAAATGGGATTTTGGAGTAGTGTCGTGTAATAAAATGATTCAGTGGTTGAAGATAATATTACACTTGCAGCAGTGGCGCTTACACTGCCTCCGGCAGCGAACTTGGTTTCTGGATGGTTAATGCTACTATTAGTCCTTCTCATAGCGCCTAAAGTGAAGTTGTAATATGGCTCAATAAATTCTGCCATGATTATTATTTTCCCCCGTTTTTTACTTTTCCTTTATTTTGGCACAATATGTAACTGTCATCATTTCATTTTTCTGGAACACACTTACTCACAAAAAGTGATATTTTATTTCTGCTAATTTTTTATCTTACAGTTTCTCAGACACAACAATACAAGAACTTTCCAAGTGGTGAGAGTTATTCAACCAAAATTGTCAACTTGCGTGTTGTTTATTGCCAGAATAATGTCATTGTTGTGGGTAAAGCTTTACAATGCACATTGTAGTATTGCTGCCAAAAACTTTCACTATGTTTGTTACTGCTGTTGGAGCTGGATCATATAAAGCTTGTGATTGTTATTACGATTGCTGGCTAAAAAGCTGTTTTGACAAAAAAAATTATATACAAAGAATGTGTGTCACTATTGATCTCATTCCAGTATATGTGGTTTGTTACAAGTGCGTGTGATTTTGATAAATGGCTTGTTTCGTTTCCCACCGACACTTTCTGTTTATTTGCTTCCTTTCATTTTCTGCTTCGTTCATTTATTATTATTTCACTCATACTATGAGAATCCAAAGTCCTGGATATTTTTGGAAGACTTCACTTCACCCACAAAAGCCTATTAGGCTTAGACACAAAAGTTCGAACTGGATTACTTGAGGTTATTGGAAAAAGCTGGCCATCTCTCTACCCACAGCAGGGAATAAGTACATTACATGCGTACATTTGTTCCTAAAGGATAGTTTGTAGTCACCGATCTAGAATGAAATGAAGAAAATTATTCATGCGTTCGTTTTTTTCTCTTAAATTTCTTGCCACGTAAATTAAAACGAAAAAATATCGCCACAAAACAAAATATTATGTAACACCACTAAAATCTTTTTTATATTTTGGTTGGTTGGTTGTATTTTTCAGACTTACAATAATCAATCTTTCCTCAGGTACTTATTTTTATCACTCGATGGATGATATTTCAATGAAGTTTTGTCTATCCAGCAAGCGAAACTATAAAATAATCATCTAGAGGGCTTTGCTTTTTCTTATAAAATCTCAAAAATCGAATTTATAGCTAGAAATTCGTAAGATGAACAACAATATACTGGTAAGTTTTTGCGAAAAAATTCTCTTGGGTATTTCGAGAAAAAATCTACTCTGAAGCTTGCCTATACAGTCCATATCCTTGTGTGTCCACAATTGTGTGGAGTGTTCCACTAGCTCTGTTCCACCAGCTCTAGGAGCAGTACCTGAATAAAAGCAAATTTCACCTTTGCCTTGGATTATTTCCACAAATCCTGACAAAAAGGTTGCATGAACTTTTTTTCTTTTTAAAATAACGATGATAAAAATAATGATTTTGTTTGTTTCACAGAGATAAGAAATGAAATATTAAGTGTTTCACTTTTATCCACTCCTCTTATATTAAACCTGTCAAGTAGTAGAACGCGCTTTAGCACTTTCGTTCCAGTCACTGATAAGTACTATGAGACAGCTTAACGTTTTACTCATCATACTTAAAGTCCAAAGCGCAGCCGAGTGACAAGATAGTAAAAAGCACTGCAAACTTGCGAACAAGCTAGGTGCAAGTGACGGAATGTCCTTCTCTGCAACAACATTCAACGGGGGAAAGCAGAGGGGAGAATCAAGACAGCCGACAGCCGACAGCCGACAAATCCGTCAAGACAGCCGACAGCCGACCAGGCTTCAAGACAGCCGACAGCCGACAAGGCTTCAAGACAGCCGACAGCCGACAAGGTTTCAAGACAGCCGACAGCCGACAAAAAATTTTGCCTTAAAGACAGCCGACAGCCGACTGCCGACAAATCTGTCAAAACAGCCGACAGCCGAAACAAACAAATGATTATATGCATGCATGGAATAAATGAAGTGTATCCGTTACTTACAAAAAATATAAAGTGCACTTATGATTATTTTATGATTGAAATTTTGATGATTTTTTTACAAATAAAACTAAATGATCCTACATAAACAAAAATAATGGATTGAATCAATGTGTAAATTTTATTTCACGTTTAAATAAATGTAGACATAACTTATTTGAAAAATTGCAAATTAAAATGGAATAATTCATTAAACCTCTTTAACCAAAAAATGTCTCAATCTTAAATTAATATTAACAATAACATTTTGTTCATAAATTGTACGTATGTGCAACAGCAAAGTTATTAATAAATTTTGCAAGCCGTAATTTTATCCTTCAATAGGGAAATTATCGAAACAAAAAAATGCGAACTCAATAATCATTTCCTGGTTAGATCTAATGTATTGATCGATTTTATACGTTGTAATGCCAAGTATGATTCCCATAAGTACTACTAAATATGAAAATATCGGTGGCGGCTCTAAAGTTGTTGCAAAGCATGGCCTTAGGTCAATGGAAACTTTCAATGAGTCATAAAGTTTGAACGATTGAGTAAATGCATCTGCTATCAGGCTTCCCAAGTAACCGCCGGTGTTTGTAACATCTGCAAAAAAATTTGCTCCTAATTCAATTTCGTTATGCATGAACACCATCTTTTGCGTATCGTACAATGACCGGATTCCGAAATCAAGACACGATAGCATAGTCAGCACTAGGAACTGAACAACAAATGGATTGAAAATCAAACAAAATGTTGAAATGGAGGTACAAGTAACATCCAATCCTTTTGCGTAATTTCGTACCATAAAAACTTTTCGAAATACGAGATGTAGAATCGTAAACCCAATCATCAAACCAAACAATCTTCTGCATAATGTAAACGTGTCAAAATTGTGCATCAAATTGTTTTCAAACTCATTTTGAACAATGCTTAAAGTGTTGTTATTAATTTCTGTTTCAAAGTTGTAGTTCACACGCAAGGCGAATTTAAATTCGTCTCTTAGAGAACCGATTGAATGCTTTACATTATAGACATCCGCTGAAAACTTAGCGATTTCTGTAAAGGTATTGCAAGGACCCAAATCAGTGATAATAGAACATGTTTCCGATAAACCTGAAAGCTGATAACAAATTCCTCCAAAATCTGAAATTGCCGACCGACACAAGTTATACGGCTCAACTAATACTGTAAAACAGGTTTTGTTGAACTCATGGAATGCAAATTCACAATGATGTGTCACTTGACCCACTTGCTGTAAAATGTACTCTAAGTAAGATATACTATCTTGAATCGCATCCAAAGGGGCGGAAACTGCGTTATCAACGGCGTGTGATATTTGATTTATCGATAGCACGAGTTTTTCTGCAACATGTATGGCCTTGGACGCAACCCGATCGGATACATTTCTCCCTGCTGCTAGTGAAACTTCTGTAATACATATGTTAGCCTGAAGAAATGCTGTTATGTTCATCTGAATAAATCGTAATGGCGAAAACCACAAAATAATCTGCACAAGGGTAATTCGGAAGGTTCTTGTGATGCACTCCGGAAGACAAAGGAAAAATACCGCCAGTGATGTCCTACTGTGGTGTATTGAGACATTGATTATTACAGCGAGAAGTGTGGATATGATAAACGCTATTGTGAACGAGAAATTAAAATATTCAGTGAAGAATAAGCATCCAAAAAATGATAGTGTGATCGTGGGTGTCACATTAACTGCTCGCCAAAACAGCCTTTCGAAGTTTCCTGCTGCATCTAGAAATATCGAAATAAAAGAAAAAGTCAATATATTGATACGATTTATAGCTTAACACAAAAGCTAACGAAGACGAATACTACGATAAATAAAAACAGGCTTACTGAGTAGTAAATTTTCAGTTTGAAGTAAAAGCTTCCATAAAATTGGAATTAAAATGAGTTTAATTTTGTTTAATCCTGACTCTAACTGGAGGGTCACGTATTTCTTGGTCTGTTTTCCTCGAGATAAAATGCTTGATAGAAAATTCAAACACGACATTTTGGGATCCGTGTATTAATAGATTTTCACAATATTGAAAAGTTTCTAATTTATTTGATGGCAAATATTTCACCCATCTACAATTGAGTGTTTTAAGACCTGTTGAACATAGGTTTGAGTACATGCAAAAGTTAATTTATTCTGAGCATTTATACTAAATGGTGTGTTTTATACGTAGATGTCAACTAACAAATTTACATGGTATAACAATAATGTACTATGTAAGGAACCGAACGAAGCAACTTGTATCAACACTTGTTGAGATTATTGCTTCATGTTTTCAAGTGAATGTAGTTACTTGTTTAAATTTTTGTAATATGTAGCCATAAGGAAATAGATTTCCGTTGCAATTTTTGTTACATGTTAACAAAGGAATGAAGATAATTTTTGCAATTTTTGTAGCATTTTACCACGGGAATGAAGGTACTTGGTGCAACTTTTGTAACATGTTACCACGGGAATGAAGGTACTTGGTGCAATTTTTGTAACGTTACCGAATACACGTGGATACATGTTACAATTTTTGTAACATGTTA
>JAQIWN010004088.1:0-11784 GCA_034699025.1 Entomobrya cf. arborea Gr-Col-00668
TACAATAAATCGAGAGCTTACTTCTCTCCTGGTAACTAAATGAATAAGACGTTAATTCCACTGCGTTATATTTCGTTTTTTCTACAAACTTTAATGCGACTTCAGAGCGTTTAAATAAGTTCTTCTAAATCGCATGATTTTGATTTCCTTAGCATTGTTTGATTTGCAACAAAAGTTTGTATGTGAGATATGCATATGTGTAGGCATAGAGTGTTGAATAGGTTGATATAATGTGGCTGGGCAATGTGAAACTACGGCCGCTACTTTCAAATATGCGTTTGGACATGTCATATATGTATTTTATATTACTGGTGATCCTGTGTGGGTATATCAGTGGTGTTTTAAGAATACTTTTTTGTTTACCAGCTGCACATTTATATGGTAAGTTTTGCGAGGTTAACTTTATTTTTTCATTGAATATCTTAAACTTTAAAGTTTAGTGAATGTTAAAAATGATTTATTTTGCGCAGATATTAAGAAGCAAATAATAAATCCTTATTATAACGTAGAGGACAACCTGTAGATTCACAAAAACTAAAATTGATGGGTTTCAAAATTGTTTGTAGGTATGAAAAATAAATAATTTTATCCTGTGAAGCATTTACATTTTTAATATTCAATTTAGTTAGTTACAAATTTTCAATATAGTAGGAACCCTGTACAGTTAACATAATCATTGTGTGGTGGGGTCATTTGTCAGTAATTTTAAGGGTTTGTTAAATTTAAAAGGGTATCTGAGGGGTCAAAGTTGATATTTTTAAAATTAAGTTGATTGTACACGGTCACTAATTTAGATTTTAATTTAGTTTTCGAACTAAATTTTAATATTTTAAACAGATTATTAGTATAACATTTGGTAATCCATAGATCCATTATCCTTGAAAAATTTGGAAAGTATACGAAATAGAACGACAAAATTAGCAAAAGTGATGTAATTGTTTAGTCCAAACCATGGACGTATATTCACATCCGAATACAAATCGTGTTATATTCGGATCGATATAGTTTCATGTGAAAGTTTGCAATTTTTATTGTGTGGGGAGACTTTTTCTACCAATCTTCGTTTACGAAATCTCCTCTCTTGTGTATTACCCCCAAAACCCTCAATGGAATATCTTCCACGATCGTCTTGATAATTGAGGCTCTCCATTCTCAGAAGGACCTGTGGCAATAACGAACTTAGAAAATCGTAACGTGATGGTGACCCACGTACATTTAAGCCACTTAAATACACACAATCCTTGCTTTTCTGTTGGAATCGACGCACAACACACATGTTGCCAGCAGCTTTAACATCAGATGTAGTCCAAAACGTAGGATCCTTATCTGGATGAAAGGATTCATCCTTTCTACTTCCATGAGAAGGGGTAAAACTTAAAGAAAGTAGACGTACGATGTGTTGCAGGTTAAGTTGATGATTGTGAAGAACGTCAGTATCTGTGAGCATTGCTCGCTTTGCCCCAGTATTTGAGAAATGTGCAATATTTGGTTCCATTGTGATAATATTTTTTTAAAGAAAAAAAATTTTGTTGTTGTGCTGTGGTCCCAAGTTTCAATAATAAGAAAATCTGAGCACTGCGGATTTTTTGGTATCAAAATATTTTTTTTTCCACTTTAGTCAACGTTTAATATTTTAAACTTGTCATTCAAAAAAAAGCTCTGTATCAGTTCACAACAAAATGTCTAAAATGTACTAAATTTTATCTTGATTACACTATCAACCTACGTAAAACTATAGTTTACTATAAACTAGAGTAATACTATAAACGATATCAACATATCAACAGTTTCCTAATTTCTTACACTTGAAGCCGTAGACATTGCACCAGCAAGAATGCTTTCTTGGTTTATTGCTTGCGAATGTTAATATTAGCGACAAAAGAAACTGAAAAAATTTGCAAATGTTAGCGTTATTAATGGACCAGGAGTTTGTGGCAAGAGTGTCGTTATAAACGCCTATTGTGCTTATTTAGTTAAGCAAGTCATTAGGTTTTATGTGTGTTCAGCGTCTGCAAGCGCAAGCCAACAATTCAAATCATTTACCCTGCATTCCCTCTGCGGTATCTATAACTGCAAGCTCACCACCGAAGAGATGATTGCGTTGCCCTTCAGTCCTGCAGTGAAAGCCCAATGGTTTAGGATGGCCCAAATAGTGGTAACTGACGAATTTTCATTACTGTCGCCACGCGTATTGAGCCTTTAACTACATCGTATTATTAAAGTAAAAAATACACACATTTACCATGTAGTTTGTTGTCTCAGAGGACGAAAAGCAATTGTCTGCGGTGGCTAGTCCGGGACTATGCGAGGAGCACAGGGCAGGTGCTGATCCATACACTTTACATGGCCAACGGAAGTGCAGGTGAAATTGCCTACGCAAGCTTGCTTTCACGGCTACATTCATCTAAAATAACAGATGAAGATTTGGAACTTTTGGAATCGATGAGATATAAAAACCTTTCTCAAGAAGATATTGAGGTATCTAAAAATTCAATTCGTTTTTATTCAACAAACCACCTGTTCAGAGATAATCAAAAGTTTTTGTTGGAGTCCGATATAGGCGTAGTAAAAATAGAATCTCAGCTTGTACCACACTGCCCCATTTGTGTACAAAAATATTTTCCTCTTTATATAGGCGAGGGCGTTGGTGTTACTCTTCTTCGCAACCTCGTTACTAGCAAGTCTTTATACAATGATATTTGTGGATTAGTATCAGAAATTTATTTTGACAAAATAACGGATTTATTTCCTCTTTTTGTTACTGTAAAATTCAAAGATTTCGACTCATTGCATTAAATGATTCTAGTAACCCAATCCTGTATCAATAGAAAGAGAATATTGTCCTCATTTGAAAGTATTTATAAAAATTAAACAGTTTGCACTCGTTCAGATTGCCGACTGAAATTTTTTTGAGTTTTGTTTGGTTAATTCGACTTGTGCGATATTGAAATAATTTATCGTTCTAAAAAGCATAGAAAGAAATTTAGAATTATTTGTAAAGACTGTAGAGAAGAGGACAAAATAAGAGAGCCAGTGCTAAATGGTTTTGACAGTGTGAGTTATGGACTGCCAAAAGAAGCTCTTACAAATACAAGCGAACCATTATTTACATCCCTGGCTCAAACACTTAGCCTTTCGCAATTCAGATTTACAGATCATGGGCTAGCCAGTGCTTCTGCATTGGTAAATGGAGTTGAGTATTTTTATACTGATCCGAAAATAGACGTCATTGAAAAGTTATTTTGACGACAATATCGTCATTTACTTAATGTTTCTGAAAACGGTAACAATAGTCCAGACATTAGCATTGATGAGTTTACCAAGTATGGTGGGCTTCTCATTCCCCTTATTTATCAAAATGGCCGTGATGATAGATTATCTTTGGATAACCAATCATGCATAAAAATCAAACTCAGGTTTAAAACCAGCACAATAAAAACATTCAACTGCATAGTATATTATTCATTCCACAAAATAATTTCTGTAACGAAAACGCATGTCGGTATATCATGAACAGTTTGCAATTTGAAAGAATTTTAAAGTTGCTTGCAGAAAAAAAAACTATTCCGGTTTGGCAAGAAATGAATTAAATGAAATTTTTGTAGATAAAAAAAGCCATCTATCATTATTTTAAACACACAGGATTATTTATTATTATTTCTTTATCATCATAATGGAAAATTAGTATCCCTTGTATGGGATTCGTATAGTAAACCCCTGGTTTTTTATAAATAATTTTCCTGTGCTATTTGAAAATAATCAAAAACTACAATGTTTTAATTCAAAAGTTTGTGGAGATCATACAATCTTTGTTACGTATCATTTACTTATAGGAATGACGATTGAATGAATGAAGGAATGAATCTCATCGTAGTGTAAAATGGTAAAAAATAAAGTATGAATTTAGTTTTCTCATGGTAGTAATCGTACATTGATTACAAAGTAATAAAATGATATCATTAAAGAAGCACTAGTCCTTATTTGAACCTTTCTCGTCCACAGAACATTGTCAAAAGAACATTTCATGCGTGGAAAATTACTTTATTAATTAAGATTTCAGTTTCTTTGATTTTTATTCTGAAATTAAGATAATAAGCTTGACAGTCAAAATACGAGAAATGATTAACAGTATAATTGACTGAACCGCACCATTTTAACAGTTTCAACGTACTTTAGTGCCAAACAAATGATTAAACTATAAAAACTAAGATCCTGGTACTGCTTTAATTTATTTTAAATATCCAACTGACCAATATTTTATAATCGTTCAATAAACATAAAATTGTTTAACTTTAATTTTTGGATGAAATATTTTTATATGTGTAATATGTATGCAATTATCAAAGCGAGATTTAATATAGTATATCGCGGTTAATGAGGCTTATTCCTGTAAGCGTTGAAAATGCCTTCCAGAAACTATGCGGAATAGTTATCCGAACAGCAGTAAATTGTTGAATACATAATCTGGCTGTCACCTAAAATTTTCAACGCTAACTACGAAATCCACTTCTACTTATCCCCAAATAAACAACTCAATTAGTATTTGATTTAATGCACAAATAAATTGAGAAACAAGACTACAATTTTACATCTTTAATTGGTCCATAAAAACTCTTCTAAATACTAACTCAACTTGTGTAAGAAAATAGAAACAATTTTTGAAGAAGCTATTAAGGATCGTCTTTTTATTATTCGCTTGCATGTTAACTTCATTATAATTTAAAACTAGATTTATTTTTTATAGTAATTACTTGCCATATTAAAGCTAGAATTCATTCAACATCAAATTTAGATAAACCATTTTCTCATTCACCTTTTTAAACCTGATTGCCTGATTTATAAGTGCTACCACGGGCTAACCACACCTCTAACATCATAAAGCTACGTGGATTTTCAACTTCGATTCATTATTTAATGTCTGAATATTAATCTTAGTTTTTTTGTTGCTCCAAAGATATGGATTCAGTTTCTTCAAGGTAGACAGCTAGAGGTTAGAAAAAGTAACCTAAAATCAGAATTTCATACTTCACAGAGATCATACTTGGTAATATTTCCTTGAAAAACATGTTTTGTTCTCGTTCTTTTTAAGTAACGCACTTAATTCCAACAAGTTTTATTTAAGGAATGTTAATTTTTTGAATATGTTAAATAAGTTTTTAATCATGAAAAGTCCAAGGTATTATTTAAGTTGTTTCAAACAATCAGGCAACAAAACATCATGTACCAAAAGACTAGAACCGTATGACCAGTCAATTTTGTAATAGTATTTTATAGACTGCAAATAGTTGAGATATTGCAATTTCATTTTCATCACTCACAACAACCGCTTTAAAAATGTTTTGAAGCGGCATAAAGCAAAGTTTTGAACGTTATCAACTCGTACAAACTACGTCATTCATTATGACATGTGTATTCAGAGCAGGTCTAATGAATTGTGTTTAAATGTCTGAGATAAGTAATAATACGGAACAAGATCAAATAACGGATAAGGGTAAAGTGATATAGAAAAATTTATTTCTTCCGTTGTCATCAATCACTACAACAATACATATTTCATTAGTTTCCTGTCGTTAATTTTTAATAGACATTGGGAGAATAAAATATTAAACTCTATCTGTGTTTCTGGCATTCATATACATTCTAAGATTGTTCTTATTGTCTTTCATCATAGACAGTCCATTTCCCTATCTAGTTGGTCTTCATCCGTCATTCATCCATCCAAAATCCTTCCCGCTTTTACCTTAAAACTTACAAGTTTTCCAAAAATGAATTTCTTGCGGTTAATAATTTTCACACTCGCCTACCTTTTGGTTTTCATGGCAAACATAAGTACTGGTGAAGAGGTAATTTGCACTTTTACTAACAGTATGATACATTAAAAGTAACTTCTGGTAAAATAGGGTGTTTTTTGTTAGGATTGTGCTAAAAAATGTCCTAAGAAAGAGGGCGACAAACCAGAATGTGGCAAATCATGGGGGAACAAACAATATCATAATAAATGTGCCCGGGAGTGTGCAGGTAACTACAAGAAACTAATTTTTGTAACATCATAAAGCTACTTATGTTTTTATTTTTATTGATAGGTGCGAAGAAAGTCAAATTTGTTTACTGTAATATGCATTGAAGGGCGAATAAATGTTTCGTAATATTTGTTGTTTAAATGTTGTTTATTTCATGTTGTAACAAATACTAAATGAATAAATTGTACAATATTTTACAAATATATCCATCTAAACTAAGGTACTAATTTTTTAAACTAAATGGTTAATTTGTTCAATAGAGTATTACAGTATTCAGTAAATATTTGCGACAAACTTGGCATGTTTTCTGGCAAAATTTTCACAGGCATAAGTAAAGGAAGCTCTTTTTTAATGCTATAATATTTCAATTTTTTATGCATAAATATACGATAACTTAAACAATAATATTTCAACCAAAAAAATTGTTATTTCATTTCATAAGTAGTGAGTAGTAAAGTAGTTAAGTAATAAGTATTTTAAAATTTTTAAATTTAGTGATAATCAAAAAATACATGCATGCCATTTAACCTTTACAGTTTATGGATTATTTTTACTGAAATTAAGTACAAAAGACGCAAAAATATTATTTGCAGTTTTAAACACAACATCAAATTACTTGATATAACTTTACATTTGCATTTGGGATTGGAATCACGAACTACAAAATAGGTGCTTTTGGATTCAAATGTAGAATTCCTTGTCATAGCTGATTTATTTCCCCAATAAACACCACATTCACACCTTTTTTATTTCATTTTTCATTCAGACCATTTTTCTGTACTTGTAGACTTTGCTCTAATTATCCATTACGACAGGGTCCTACAGGTCGACTTACAAGCACAGATATGTCCATATCTAAACTGCACCTTAGCTATGGCCAAGTGGCAGCGACAGTCAGAGAAGCATTATTTGGTATTGCTGCCACTCCGTTTCGGGGGTGGGAGTACTCACCCACAGTACCGCATTTTGGCTAGAGGTCGGGCTATACCTCTTCTGCTCTCTAAACTGCCCAGCAGGCCTTGGGTGGTGAATTACACCGTAGAAAAATTGTCCCCATACACCGGAATTCGAAGCCGGCACCTAAAGCCCCAAGCCCGGGCCCTTAACCGTTAGACCCGGTTGTCTGCCTTGAATGATTTTAAGCAGAATAAAGCCCGAATTTTTAATTAAATCAATTCGTACCAGCTGCTGCATTCATTATGGCCTGTTTTTTAAAGCGGTTCAAATACATGATGTATAAATGTCTGGGATAAATACGAGTTCCAAAGAAAATCCAATGAAGAATGAACCAAGTGCCACAAATAATTAAACTTCTTTCGACATCAATATCATCAATCTCACTATTATAAGTTTCAGGTTGTAAAGTTTTATTTATCATCGGAATTTAATATAATAATAAAACAAACCGGAAAAGCATGAATACTAACTGTTGAGCTGTTTTTACAGTCATTCGGAGCTACATAAAACATAAAGTCTACGACATTGTTAGGAAACTATGCAGATAATCAAAATATCAAAAGCCAGAAAAATTGTTGGGGATTACAGAGGTCTCCATTTTTTCACGTTTTCTTTGTAAGCGACTCAATAGTAATATGTAACGTGTGTTGATTGAATATTACATCAAATTATTAAATCAGTCTTTTTACTGTTGTATGTGTTATTTTTTAAAAATTCATTTTAAACCACATTTTTTGCGGTTTTAATTACAATTTCAAATTACTTTATAAAATACACATGTGAATTTGCAATTAAAATTAAGAACTACAATACGGTTGCGTCTAGATTTAAATGTAGGCTTTTTTGGCGTGGCTGATTACTCTTACAGTTAAAGCATACATTGACGCATTCTTTAAATGAATTCAAGCGGCATATTAGCACAATTTTTTAAATTAGTCAATTCGTACGAGCTGCGTCGTTCATTTTGTTTTTTTAAGCAGAATTCATAAAATTATGTAAAAATGTCAGATATACATAGGGTATTTCACATCAATCCGACCATTTTAAAATCTGGCTAGGATGTTGATGGATATACAAGATCTTTACACGATAAGATAGCCAAGAGTCTAACTTGAAAATGCATCTAAGCATATCTATGTAACTGCTTCTGTTAGGTAGCTACAGCTCCAAACCCAAAAAAAGGTGGATTGGGTGAATTTAAGGAAGTTGTCGAAAATGAAGTCAATTGACTCTCAAGCTTCGACTGTCACCAAGGTTAAGATATAAGCCATGACTTTTCTTGTTGAAAAAAATCCCGTTTTGTGGCGACTAAGATACGGTGGTTACAAGTCACGAACGCTGGACCTCATTTCGAAGATATCAAAACACAATTTACTAGATTGATATTACAGGTAGCGCCAGGTTAATTTCAGCAAAAATTAAGCCAACACTGGGTGATGTTTAGCATATTTCGTAAGAACAAATCGGGTCTTAATTTTTGATTTGTCGACGAAATCCCAAAATTGAAACATGTCAAGAAAAAAATGCACAAAATCAGATTTTGATGAAAATCGTAATCCCTGCCGTTGATAAGTTGCTTCATGTTTTTACCAAATGGTTATCATCAAAAATTAAAGGCCCATTCAATACAACATATTTAAGATCAAGAGCAAAAAAAAGTTATGGCTAAATAGGGAAGTACTGTTTGTTTTGAAATTAAAACGAAAAAATCTGCCACAAAATCAGAATTTCGGCAGAAATGGATTTTGATAGGTAACGCTCACACAAAAGAAGCTACAGGAAAATCCCTTGGTGTATTTTTAAGTTAGACCCTTGGCTATCTTACAATATCAATATCCTAATGAGACATCGCATCTTATAAATGGTCGGATGGACGTGAAATAACCTACGTAAGTAAAAAATACGTAGACATATCAAATAAAGGTTGATAGTGCCAAACCAAATTATATTTCTGTCGTTATCATTAATCTAACTATTATTAGTTTCCTGTCATTAATTTTTATCGAGCACCTGAAGAATATGATAAAAAAATATTGTTTTAGCTGGCGTTTATCCGCACTAAAATAGTCAATACTGGAATTCATCTTTAATATAAAAAATCTTCACAAGAGCACTTTCAAATTATCCAAAAATGAATTTCTGGACGATTATATTTTTCTCATTAGCAGTTTTTATGGTTGTGAGAGGAAAGCATAGCTATGATGAAAAGGTAAGTTGCACTAATACCAGCAATTTAAAATATTGAAAATGACTGTTTGTAAAGAATTTAATTTTTCGTAGGCTTGTGCTAAAAAATGTGCCAAAAAAAGATGGCGATAAGCCAGAATGCGGTCAAAAAGGTGCGTTTACTAAGAAAAAGTTCGTTAAAACGTATGAACGGGAATGTGCAGGTACGTTCTAGAAGACAATTTTTGTGACAAATATGCGCTAATAATGCTCATATTTTAATTGATAGGCTATAAGAATGTTACATCAAATAACTGTAGAAACGTTGTATGAGTGAATAAACGTTTCTTCAATTTTTTTTGTTTTTATCTTGTTTATTTCATATTTCTGATTTAAATTTTCATGATTTTAAATTTTCACAATTAAATAATTTTAATAAATATCCATAAAAAATATAAGCAATTAATCGTGTACAAAATTGGTCTGGACTAATTTGGAAGCTTATTTCCGTGCAACTGAATTTTTTTGGTGATTTAGAAATTGTTATATTCTAAAACTTGATTGCTTACCGTGTACGAATTACATTTAGTCAATTATTTTAATTGCGAGGTATATTTGGTGCAGGTCAAAAAAAAACTCAATCAAAATTTTGTTTATCTGGTCACATGTTTGGGCTATGGTGCAATACCAACAAAAATATATTTTTTTCCGCCCACTGGGGCGATTTAAGAATTTTATTGTTTTTGTTCAATTTATTGATTTTTAAGTGATAGGATTTCCTGTGTGATTGTCTTTAAGTGTATTTAAAATTTTATAGAAAAATCACAAAATCAAGACAGAAGAGAAAAGTCGTTATATAATACAAAAGTGTAATTTATGCTGGTTTAACATCATCACCACCACCACAAACATTTTATGATCATATTACTTTGGAGAAAATTAAGCTAGAATGTTAAATGTTAACTTTTCATGAATTTGAAATTAGTTCAACACATCCGCGGAGTACATACTTTTTCACCGTTTCCAACTATCCTGAGATATTTTTGAACCGTTTCTTTGTAGTCCCTACAACTTATTTGCACTAGATTTTTCCGAAATATAAGAATTGTTGAATATATCTCAGTACATTATATTTACTCACTAAAAATTCGACAATAGTTTTGAGGTCGACTAATAATTTTTTGACTTATATTAAGACCAAGTCGATTGTACTATACCGACCCGATACTAGTGACATGCTATCATATTCAGCATCAAGTTTATTACAAAACAACTCACTTAATATTTTTTTAAGACACTTATCCTGCTATCTATACGACATTGCCATTCTTGCAGCTGATGTTCAAAGTCGTATTCGGTCAGTTTGCAAACAAGAATCGTAGATTCGTTGCAAATTGATTAAGAACCACTTGCAAGTTCATTACCGCCAGTTAAAGTTAAAGTATTTTCTACCGAGTTATCAAACAGAACCAGAAAGTTTTTCAAAATGATAACCTCCTTGCTATTGCTATTAAAAAACTATTTGGACCCAAATTTCAAATTATTTGCAGATCATTGCATTCTGATAAATTACTAGGAAAAATTTAACGCTCTTAACTTTAAGCTGTGCTAACTTGTGTTGCAAATTCAAGATATGCCAAAGTCAGTTACAAAAGCAATTACTACACAGAAAACATTAGGTATCAACTAATTACTTTTACCGTACTCATAATAAGCCACCTAAGACTCCTCTCTTCTTCCATGCCTTATCTTGAGGAAAGAGCTTTGGCAGAGGCGGACGTGAAGGAAACGATTTACTCTATATCAAACAATTATTCAAATATTCAACAAAGATCTATGAAACAATTAGATCCTAGTTCCCATTGCCAACAGTGGTATTCATGTCGTAAACAAGGGATTGACCAAAGCCAGTATTCTCTTTACAATGCATCCATAAATTGAGCATTTCTTGGTTTGACCCCCAAAATACCTATTCCCAGTTGTCCGGAATTTCCTGGAGGTCCTTTGCAATCTCCAGGAGCACGTGTCATATTCGCACCAATATAGGTATATCTAACGTTTCTCGTCAAATTTTTCAAGTTTGGAAAGTCCTGTGAACCCTTTGCATTTTTTTAAATTCATTTTTCATTTAAAAGAAATGTTTCAAAATAATTCATTTAAAAAAGTGTCGAGCGGCATAGCAAGATGAGTGCATTCAAAAGATGAGTCAAATGGTAGTAGTTCTATTATTCTAACTTGAACGAGTTGAGAATAATAAGAAGAAAAAAAGATGAATAAATTTGAAAATAAAAAAGTTAATTATTTTAAATTGTCAAACTGAATATTTTGTTCGATTGACTTATGTGATATATCAAATTGACGAAGGTAAAAAGAGAAATTAAGTGAAGATATTGGAATAATTTTAGCTTGAATTATTCGTGAGATATTTGGGGAAATGTGAGTAAAAGCAGAGTAACACTTTAGTAGAGCAAGGAAACTGGTTCTGCTGATTCAAGCTTGGACTGATCTGTTCTAAAATTCAAGCGAAAAGCGGATAAAATCCGTACAAAGTACGAACAGTGCAATAAGCTTGTTTGTTTTTAATGTTGAAATATTTTAATTATATACAGTTTAATTTTAATAGAATTTCTAACATAAAATG
>JAQIWN010004089.1:0-11783 GCA_034699025.1 Entomobrya cf. arborea Gr-Col-00668
CTAACGATTTAGGCATGTTTGGGGCATTTCTAAATTCTCGACCGACAGAGCAAGGTGGTCCTCGGCGAACTTACTGACCACAGATTCTTGCTTCAAAGTAAAACACGCAACATACTTGTTTCCAAAATAAACAAAGTAACCTGAGATTATTATTTTAAGAATGATGACTACATTAGTAAAAATTTTACACTCACCATCAACAAACCAAACTCATATAAATCCATATAAAAATAAAGCTTCAACATAAGTATTACTGCTCCCCAAAAAAATACGCAAGCTGAAAGTTATAATACTGTATTTTTTTTCTTATAAGTAACATTTTTATTTTCATGATTTTTCGAAACGTTCACACAATTTCATTATTTTTTAAAATACAGATGAGCACCATCCAATCAGCCGACTTCATCACACATCGGTTTTAACAATGATCGGTTCAGGAAGTAGCGGAGGAAGCGGCAGTAGTAATAATAGCAGTAGTGCACTGCTAGCTGCAGCGGCTGCTGTAGTGAACAATAATAATAACAACACTGTCAATCCTTTAACATCAAGCAGTAGTGGCATCATAAAAAGTGCAATAAAAGCTGAGCCGATCGACATGAAAGTGAATGAGTCTTGTCACCAGCAACAGACGGGCCCAACTGCCGGTTCAACTGGATCTTCGTCCAACAATGCATCATCAACATCCAAGCATTCTTCATCCGGCGGACCACCAACAAAAGGTTTTGTCGATCGGTACGAGCAAAGCCACAGCAGCACTAAACATTCAACCTCTCCCTCGGGTGGAGGGAATGGTGGTAACAACAACAATGGTAATAGCGGAGGTGATCCCGGGCCTGACATGGAGGCGTCATCGCCGTCAAACATGTCTCCAGCTTCAATGGGCATTTCATCTCCAGTAATGAGCAATGGGTCTCCAGTGAGTACTCCAAACTCTCATTGTCTCATGGCAAACAGTCCACTAGATCCTCATCAGCATCATCACCAGCAACATCACCATTCTATAAATCCATTTAGTGTGGACAGCTTGGTGACTTCGAGAGACAGTCCCACCCTTTTATCTGGAAATCATCATCATAGTCATCATCCCCACCACTCGCATCATAATAATGGAAACAGTAGTATAAATTGCATTGTTGAAAGTGGTGGCTCTATTCATCCACATATTCACCATTCTCATCATCACACTCATCATAGTAGTCACCATCCCATGAACTTTTCCAGAGCGCATACACCTTCGTCAACAGGGTATCCTGGAAGTAATGGGGGACCAGGTTCTGGAAGTGGTGGAAGTGCAGCAGCGCCATACTGCCCTACACCTCTTCATTATGGACTACAACAGGAAGATATCCCAGTGTCAGCGATGAGTGGTTGTTTGTCCAGTGGTAACCCAAGTGCTGCAGCAGCCGCTGCAGCGCACATTGCAATGACCATGTCACAAAGTCCAACAGCTGCGGCTGTCGCCGCTGTTGCAGTTTCCGCTGACCAGTATTCTCGAACTTGGTATGCAATGACGGGTGGTGGTGGTAGTGCCAGTAGTGTGGGTGGTAATAATGCCCCAAATAGTACAAGTGGAAATAACAATGGGGGCTCCAGTAGTAATGAATCGACATCCAGCACTGGCATCATTGAACAGTCGCATGGACTCCACGATAGCCCCAATTTCGATCGACATTCGTCGTCAGTAGAACTTTTCCAAGAAACGGGCTCACCTTGTCCAACTTCTGTATCTTCTCATCATCTTGGATTTCGAAATGCAACGTCTTATAGATCTTACTACGCTAATGAATGTGCAGCACAAAAATATTAAAAGCTGCATTGGGCAAAATAACTTCATAAGTATCAACCCACTTATTTATACAATTATAATTTAATCGAGACTAGAAAATAGGTAAACGAACTCTGTTGTATATTATTAGTCTATGAAGATGATGGTTATCTTATCATGTATCTCATGCAGATCCACATAGTTTCTCCATTAAACATTTATTACATAAATTCTCCTAAAATAATTTCAATCTTAACGAATCCATACAGTAAATTAAAAGGTGTTTAAATTAATAATGATAAGCAGTAGTGTACGGATATATACTAACGATAAGTCTAGAAGAAAGTAGAAGAGCATCAGAGCAAACCATAGAACAAATTAATAGGGCGAAAAAATATAGTTTGGCTGCCTAGCCATAATCCGTAATTGTCTCGGAATACCCCAAAAGTACATCCGAGTACACTAGCTATTTCATTTCATATACACGATGTAGACAAGTTTTCTAGCTTGCTCATCTATGCGTATTGCAAAGTAAATTAAAAATAGTTATCGTTTAACCAAAAATTTAAAGCAATGAAACAATCTCGTATACAGAATTATGTTTAAAAAAAATACCTATATTTAATGTACATAATTTTTGAACTTTATGTATTTAGTTCATAATCCAACCCAACAGTATTTCTTGTAAAATCTCATATTTCAATGTAACTACTTACTAGAGTTAATTGTGTTCTTGAACGATTTTCTCACGGTGATGTATTTAGAATAATTGTAGCTATTACTATAAAATTAGTATTATACTCTGTTGTGAATAATATACTAATTGTGAATTAAAAGATCTTATCTGCATTCCTAAACTTTAGAAGGGAATAGTCAATAGGAAGTAGAGTTTTTTTAAAACTTAAAATAAAAAACTATCAAGTGTACAGCACTTTAATTAATAGATTGAACCTATCAATATCTTGTTTTGTTTACTTAAACTATATTTTGTACATATTTACATAAATACTATTTTATTGTATTACATTCATTACGATCATCATCGCCATCATCATCATCCTTGTTATCACGTTAAATAAATAAATAGAATAAGTTATAAAATGATCTTAAGTCAACAAAAACAACACTCCTCCAAAACTTATACTCTTCTCTAGAAGTTCAAGGTGTGAATGCGTGTAATAAAATAATATTATCATTATTTGAGTGTATCTAAAATGTACCCGTATTTATTATTGTTCTTAAAAAGGTTATTATCTATGCGCACAGTTTGAATGCATGTTCCATTAAAGAATACAATGTGGTGTGGTGTGTGTAAAAATGATAATATTCTTATTTGTATGTGGTGTGTGGAAATCCGTATGTCAAAATATTGTTTTATGTACAAAATCAAGTAAATAAATTAATCCCTCTTTCATGTTGATCATACAAATAGATAAATAATGAGTGTTTCTCTTGTTTATAATTTCAAGCAACTTTGTATATTTTTCCTCTTTAGACGAAGGAGAACTGATTTTTTCGGGGTTTGTTTCACTCGTGTCTGTTGTAAATACAGTTGGACCTTCAGTTCAGCCAGCTCACAAGTTAAAAAAAAAATCTTTTCAGTCGCATCGCAGTGAGAAACAAGAGCAGAATAACAAGCATATGAAAACATGTTCCTACATTTTCAGCTTTCTCTGTTTATTTACACAATGCATCATCAGATCATCATTTCATAAAAAATGTAGAATGCACCGACCAACCAATTTCTGCTGATGTTTCAGATGGAGAGATGAGCATAACCAAGCATGTTTGAATATTTTAGTCATAGTTGGACAGGTTTGTTCTCATTACATGGAGTTGGAACATATCATTGATGAAAGGTTTCAAAATATCATCATAATGTTAAGCAATTATACATATAACATTCAACCTTTTGCTTGAAGATATACTCACGAAACAAGAAAAGTTATTGTATATTTTGGTGAAGGCCTTCGTTTGTATTTCAATTCACTAAGCTAAAGTCTATACTATGATGCATGACAATGCTTCTCAAACCAAACTCTTATATGATAGATGATAGACCACCAACAGCTCGCCACTTGGGGTGTAGTGAGACAAGGTAATTTTTATCAGACACGCGACAGCGATTCCTAATTAATACAATCTAGAATATTAATTTAAAACTCCACCCGATGCTTAATTTAAAGCAATTTATCGTCTTGATATTTTTTTCTAAACGCTATAACATAGCCAACGTTAACTTAGGTTGAAGTTGAAGTACAGTAGATTGTTAAATGGAATGTTAACGTGTCTTCCGTTCCAAATTGCTTTTCCCTGTAATGTAATCGCTCAAGGCAGTATCCAAGTTCATTCTCCGCATTTTATTACGCTCTATGACAAATGGATCAAATATTTGTGTAAGAGTAATGATCTTCTATACAAGCCCAACCAACCAACAAACCAGAAGCATTTTTATGGGTATGTAGTAGTGCAGAGGAAATTACTTTTGCAAGGACCCCAGGAAAATTTCACGAGAGACTCTCATGTATGATGTATCTACTTTCGAGGAAATAGAAGATCATCTAGTTTAGATATGCCCTACAATAATAGATTAAGTTTGAAATGTCAATGTATTCTAGCTAAAGATCAGGTATAGTGAAAACAAATTTTCTTTATGATTCTCTCTGTCATTTCATTTAAATTGAATGTGTAGTTGTAAGAATAAGAAAAATACACATCTTGACTCTCTTTAACTGACAATATTAGATGATTTGATGATGATATTATATGATGTGAGAAAAACCGTGTAATAGCACACATACTCTAGTCGCTGAAGGATGATAAAGTCAATGGAAAGCTGTTTTGATGACTGTGAAATGGAAACAACTTGAAGGGAAGAAAGCGGTGGTGCATGGAGCGCTTCTTAAGCTAAAATAACGTAATGATGAAATGAGATCCGAGAACTAGTGTTGTCTCTGAAAACAAACCAATTCCGATTATTCAACGCTATTGCTTTCCTTCTTACGGCCGCTGGCTTCTTTCCTTTCATACAGTTTGTTTCTCAGATAGGCACTTAGGCACTCAGAAGCTTTTGCAATGGATGATGATTCAGTAGCGGAAAAAAGGGCTGGCTGAAATGTAATGACTTTCATGAGAAAATTCTTCATATTTAATTATCAGTCAGCAGTTGAGAAATAACCACATTCTGTGTAACAGTCTATTTATAATATAATTTTTATATATCAAATTGATAAAATCCTGCATGTATAAATGGCTCATAGGTTGGCAGTGTACTAGAAAAAACTCTACCCTTTTTCTTATCGATACTACACGTAAATCGAAACCAATCATATCTAAAACTATGAACTACGAAAGATGAATTTTTCTCGAAACTGTTTTAGATAAACCCCAAATAATACAGAGCTTGTTAGCAAGAACAGTGCATGCATAATAATAATATTATACAGAAATTGGTAAAGTAGACAAGTAAAAGTAAAAATTCTCGTTGCTAAAGCATAAATATATTTTTCTATAATATAGCAGCTATATTCACAACATAACTGAACCGTATTATCGCCCATTTCCTTCGTTTGAGTAATTCTACCAGAGAGTTGTCAGCTGCGCATATTGAATTTTATGGCATGTTCTGAAGTCGTGTTTAGCACGTCATAAAAATGCATTTTTACAATAAAAATTCTTGTAAGAAGTTAGCCAGCCATAAGACAATTTGCCGAGTGTTGCAATTTTTTTACTTGTGAGTTGTGCGAAAAAGGCTTTTAAAAATTTAAACGATTGTGCATACGCTGAGATACGTGAACATTTCAGTAAATGTATTTCATTTGAAATGTTCGGGGAATTCCATCGAGTATACAGAAAGTTAGTCTTGAGCAAGGTATAAATTATATTACGCCTGCCGCGTGCTCATCACTTTTTAATTCAAACACGAAAATAGTCACTAATGGACTGAAAAACAAAGGGCTACAAAATGTACAAAACTTTCTATGCATTTTACTATGTCATGCATGTAATCATAATCATTTGAATTGCATCCCTTTAAATCGGAGTGTGAGAATGACGCTTTGCGCACACACTTTCTTAGATACAAAGCTGCAAACATTTATCATTTTTTCTCAAGCTAATACAGAACACGCTGATTCTATTGCAATCTCCTCTTTCCGTAGTTCTCTTTTGGCTATTATTAGTTTTACGTTACTTCTACTAAACCAGACATTGCATTATACTGATGGAAAGGGTTGACGGTTAACGACAAGAAATCCCCAAGTAGCTTTATGCGAATGAATTTTCCCCAAAGCTCACAGTGTACATGCCACGGTGGTGGCAAGAAATCTCTTTGAGATCTTTTAAGCTAGGGACGATTGACTTTGACTTGACTTGTGTCTGACTGACTGAACAGTTTTTGTTGGAGATTGTAAATTCAAGCATATGTCGATAGATAACTATCCTCATTTCCTTGCCCGTAAGTTGATCCCCTTCTTTGCATGTGGATTGTAGGTCTTCACATTTTTGTAATATAGTTCTATAGCTATTACGTGAGTACATTTATGTTATAATGCATTTCTTTTATAAATGTTAAGATCTTAAAGCTGTAGCAATGTTGAATGCTATATTTGATTTAAAGAAATATCGTTACTTGCATCGTTTTTTTCTTATTTTAGCATACGTATAATATATTACGCAGGATTCCCATTTTCCGGAATTTCAGTAGGTCATAAATGAAATCCTTGCTTTGGGAATGTTTGTCAACTATCGGTAATGTGGATTAGCTTTAATTGCTAACATTCTGTACTTTTCCAAAAATTATTGGTCTTCTAAAGTCAAGTACGCAGTTTGAATTTGTAAACACACAAGTTTTCAACCATAAACATGCGCAAATCCAACAGTGGTATAGCCAATGTCTGAACTAAACCCGTTATAATTTTTAAGAATAATGAATTCCGTTTTTTTGCAATTCATTTAGAAAAACGGGCATGCTTGAAAATAAAATCTGAAAGACGATGAGAACGAATTATTTTAAATTTAAAGGGATCTTTGAAAGAGATTTCTCGTGCCACTTATCTTTCCATTTTCCATATAGTAAAGTAAACCAATCGGCTGTTATTTTAGCTTAAACTTTATTCATTGTAAATATAAAATATAGAGATAGCAGCACAGCGTGTAAAAATTCTACAATACGAGACAAAATATGGTGATAATGAAGTGACAGAAAAAGAATGGATAATAATAAGCTTGGGTAGATTTATGAATGCGTGTAACAATACATAATGCCTTGTCAAAGGAACGTTCTCCCAAAGAAAAAGAAAATCTTAGACTGTCATTGTTACGTACGCCTTCAAAAGAACAATTTTTCAACACGTATTCATCTTGCACACCACCACAGAACACCAACTATCATTAATCGCCATCAGTCAGTCATCAGTAGTAATTTCGACTCAAATGTTACAAAATTCTTAATCATCGCAATATGTCTCTCAGAAATATTCATATTTTCACCCAAATTGTTTTACTTATTGTTTTACAATTACATAAGCTACAGTAAGAATCTTAAATGGAGTCCGTGTGTACGGTTGAATGATAGAGACTGTTCATTTTGTTACCCAATAAATCTTTAAATCATTTTTAAAATCTCCAAATTAATACATTTTGGTTTGGTATTCATTGTATTGCGTGGGTCTGTGGGTTTTCATTGTAGCTGTTACTTGTCTTGAATGGATTGCTCATGGTGAGAGAATAAAGACATAATTGAAAGCTTTATTTTTTCCAGCCATCCAAGAAAACATTGATGTTTCAAAGCAAGGCTACTTACACAAAATCATGATACAAATATACGCATTTTACACAGTGCACAGCACTACCCACACTTTACTGTCCATGTCCATCCCTTCCTTCCCTCACATCGTACATCGCAGATCTACTCAAAGAACACTTGAAAATTCTCCAAAAGTGATGATCAGCTAACCCCAAATAATATAAGTGGCCAGCAAGCCAGCATCCCTGTCTGAACACTAAACGTGTGAGCGTGTAACACAGTAAATATTTTATTGTTGCTAACTAAAGGCTGGAAAACTGGCCTTTTTGAAATAAATTTAGCGTGATGGTTCAACAAAGCCCACCCAGGGGACTTACACAAGAGAGCAAAACACACAAGATGAAGTTGTAGCTCTGCATAAAGAGATGATAGGGATTCAAAAAGTCTGTGTACTTTGGCATTAACTGCTGAGTTCGAGTGTGTGCACATTATTGGGGTTCTACTTGCATTGAATACATTTTGTATGAAGATCTATGGGTAGCATAATATGACATCATGTACTTGCGCATTGCGGTTGAAAAATGGAAAAACTCAACTCGTCTAGATCATGACATGGGAAACAAAAAGTTATTTTACCTTGACCATGTACTTGAAGGGATGACCATGCACACACTTGAATAGAGCAGACAGAGAGGCAGCATTAAGTGGTGATATGATAACTGAAAATGAATTTTAATATGGATGTGTAATGATAATGATAGGACTGTTTTGTTAGAAAACTACTAATTTTCATTGTGATGTCATTTTTAACTGGAAATCCGATTTAGAAGTTGTGTAAACATATACCTGACTATTTCACCACAGTTTACTCACTAACGAAAAATGTTTCGATATGATTAAGAAAGTTCAAATGAACTGATTGAGTAATTTGCAATCACTTTATTTCTTACAGCTTATAATATATGTTACGCATATCATGCATAAAAATATTCCAGATGTGAGTGTACCCTTTGCAGTATGTACATAGAATAGTGTCATACTATCTGGTTACCACCATTCACACTTCATCAAGACCAATATCTCAAAATCTAGATTTTAAAATATTACTGTGTTAAGTTATGAATGAGGCTCATTAGTTGTGCTACATGGCCTTTTAAGGTTCAACGAAGCACTTGTACATTTGTTGGAGGGTAGGGTAATGAATTGTAACGAAAAACAAATGTTTTTTAACATTTTAACATCAATACAAAATATACAAATGATGGTCATGTCTTGGGAGATATTTTTTAGATTTGGTATCTTGAGAACCTAAATTACAGCTTGTAAATGCATAAAATTGTACAATTTTAAACTGAATGACAAAATGTATTAATGCTAATTCGTAAACTTCTCTCATACAAATAAACTTTACCTTGTTACACCAGAAAATTAATAGGGAACATGTATTTGTAATTAGTCAAGTACATTCCGCATGCAAACAGTTATTTTTAAAATTACTTACAATTGTATTTCTGTGACAAGGGCAATGAGGACTATTTGTTCAACCAAAAAATCCGTACTTTCTTCCATTTTTTTATTATTCTTTCGCATACCAAGAATATCTCCCAACTCCATTTTCTAGTAATCTGTACTTTTGCATTAAAAAGAAAACTAAGAAAAAATGCCTGCAGCGCGTGTGGTGTCTTTGTTTATGTTAAAATTCAGCTTTCTTGTTGAGGTAAGGGCAACAACGAAAATGACAAATGATGGTGGCATCACAATTGTAGCCAAGTACGAACGAAGAATGAAAATGTCTAAGCACGCTTCATTCAGAAAACGGAGATTTTAAGTGAAGAGGACAGCTGCTATGTTTTGCGTAAATTTCCTTCATTTCTCATCTCATCTACCAAAAATCTATAACATTTACAGTCTCGTTTTTTTTGCTTTCAAAATCCCTAAAAGATAACGTACAAAACTAAGCTGTTCACAAGAAGTTTTACTCAAGCAGTGTCTCATTCAATCACCTCATTTTTTCAATAAGCTTTTTTCGCCTCTACTCACGACGAACGATGATCCTTTCGCTTACAAATGAGAGGAAAAAAAGAGCAATATGCCAATCCCAATCCATCTCTACAATTTTTCAATCTTTGGACCTTATGGGTACAAACTTGCTTACAACTTAGGTATGTAATACCCCATTCGGGTGCTTTTGCGATGAAGTTTTATGTGAAAGTTCGTCTTCTTCTTCAAACTTAACATTTTCTGACGTAGACTTTTTTTTCTTCGCCAGATAAGATGAATGAGCATTGATGATCCTATACGAAAATATAAGAAGTACATATCGAAATGATTGAAATGTAATGAATAAGTAAAGCCACCACGAAGAAGAGGAAAGAATGAAAAATTTCTTTTTCGTATCGTTTACATTTCTTCTCTAATATCTCAGTTTCTTGTGGATATTAACGTTAAGCCTATTACAAGTCAGAAAGAATGAATGTACTTCTTAAGCCCTATGAAACGTTAAAAATATATGAGTATTTTTAGATTTCTTTCTGGTTAATGATTTTTGATGAAAAGTATCTTTCGAAGAGCATAAAATAATGATTGAATCTTTTTTTAAACTCATCCAGTAGAATGTTTTGAGCATGGTGGTCTAGTTTGTATCTTTTTATGGCAAGACAAGTAAAGTTACAATCCCAAATAACAACTCAAATCCTTATGTAACGCGCTGGGGGTCTTTTAACTTGTCCACAATGACCACATCAGTTTTTTGTCCACTTGCTTGGTGGTACTACCGAATTATGTTTTTGCTTTAAAAAAAGTCTTTGTCAAATGCGTAAAAGGATTGTGTGTAGGATTAAAGCATTCATCTCATGAAAATAATGATTTGAGTTGAGAATAGGCAAGAGATGATAACTCATACAATGTATGAATAGATAAGTAGTGCGCACACACACATGGAAAACACAAAAATGATTACAATTACATAGCTTACAACAAATAGTTGTTGTAATCATGTTTTTTTTTAAATCAACAAAATGACAAAATGAATGTATTCTTCCAATTGTGTCTCAATGTAATATAAGCAAAACTGTCATGTGTGGTAATTCATGTTCACGTATTGGAATCTAAATTTATAAGCTTAGAAATGATTAAAGAAAAATATAATCTTTAATTTCACTTATGTATCCAGCTCTTTAATGAGCAAGTTCCGTTGTCTGACACTTCAATCATATTTGGACTCATGATGTTCTATTTTCTATTCGTTTTATTCCATTTCCACGAGGATTGGAGAGGAAGTGCAAGTTACGATATGAGGACCAAACTTATTACACGAAATTGCATTTAGCTTTAAAGTCGTTCTCAGTCCTCCTCCACAATTTCATCCCACACTCATTTGTTAGCGTCCCACGCTATTCACACACACAAGACGACAACCACACATAATCATCACCTCGCCATCGTCCTTAAGAAAGCAAACAATAAATGTCATACACTTGTCACTTCTTTTGCTGTAAGCCATCATCTCACTAGTTAACTCTCATCGTCAAGCTAGACAACCATTCATTTCTTAAAATAATAATGTTTGCGATTATCACTGTGAGATGCAATCCCCATGCTGTTAGATACATAACATGCGTACAAGTACATTTTAATGTAGAATAACAATTTTGTTTACTTAAATGTGTAATTGACAAAGTTGTGTCCATCATTTATCAAACTTTAACCCGCTCAGAAAATTTGTTGCATAAGTTAATAATACGAATGTTAGTGAAGATTTGTGAGGAAGAAATCGAAATTATGGATTCTGTCCAATACCAATATTTACATCAATGTTTTGCTTTCTTATTTTGTGTCTTTGTGCCTGCTTGTTACACAGGAAAGTACATGCATATTTGTCCACTTGGAAAATATATTCGGAATTCGGATTCATGCAAGGCGAAGGCGAGTGAAAACTACAGGTGCTGGGGTTTGGGGTATCGTGCAACTCAAAATGTCTTTCCAAGCTAGAGTTGTGTGGTTAAGTACAGGAGAAAAATAGCTACATTAATCCAAAAGTAATTAAGAATTTCATAGATAGGTAAAACCAGAGTAAAAAAAAATGCTGAAGCTTTCCATTTAAGTGTGAAATATGGAATAAAAAATTGTATAGTGGTTTGTACTTCAGCGCAAAGGGTAAATTGTGTGCATAGTGCATAGGCTTAAACATAAAAGAAACAATGCATAAGTAAATGGTAACTTGTTAAATGTTAAATTAAATGGATGACATAAATTCATTGATCTTGATCCTTT
>JAQIWN010004090.1:0-11783 GCA_034699025.1 Entomobrya cf. arborea Gr-Col-00668
TACTATAAGCAAGTAAATTTACTCTGTCTTGAGATTCATAAGAATTACATAAACATAAAACTAAAACGGAAGCAATCTAACAACTGTGGTGGAGATGCGGGGTATTGTGAGAAAATCCGGATTTATAATCGATTTTTATTAAAAACTTATTTAAACTTCATGTATAACCCAGTGGTTTTTAGTGCGAGTGAAGAAAATAATTGAGAACAGGGCATTGTGTGTGGACGAGAAAGGACATCTAACAAATAAAATTGTAATACATGTGTGGGGTGTTCAAGAATTAATGAAAACTGTACTGTGAGTAGTGTGCAGTGTAAACAGCAGATAATAGCAGCAGAAGATATAACCTAACAACAATGTATACTGAAAGTTATTTTATAGCCACAGCAATTGTATGTATGATTCTTGGATATAGCTATATCTTATGGTGGACTGCTATTAATGGGGACATTCCTTGGGTTCCATTGGATTTCCAAAAAGAAGGTGAAATATTTGAATAAAGTAAGAGTATTCGATCGCTCAAAAGTGTATACATACTGTAGAGTACATTAAAATCCACAATATCCACATCACCCAAGCATCAGAGAGTACAGATACAATATATAGCTAAACACAGATCCCATTCCTTAAAAAGCATTGCGCCTTGATCTCTACCAAACACTGAGTGTCCCTACGATTATTAATCCCGTGATCCTAATAAAAGATGGCAAGTGGTGGTGGCGGTGGCGGCGGAGGGGCCGCAGCTGGTGGAGGTGCAGGAGGCGGCGGAGGGGCAGCCGGCCCTCAACCCATTAAGTTAGCTGTGACACCAAGAAAATTCTCTGGGGAAGATGGAGAATGCAGCAGGGAGTTCATAGAGCTCTTTGAACAAGCCGCTAGAAGCAACCGGTGGGGGCTAGATACATGTGTTATCTAGTTCCCCAATTATCTCACACACACAGCATTAAAGTGGTGGCGTTCCTTCAAAAACCAACGTGCCCGCTCAGCAGCTGCAGTGGGTGCGCCACTTGCTGCACCGACTTGGACAGAAGTGGCTGATGCGTTTCAAGCAGCATTTTTGTCGGATGACGTGATCGGAGCAGAACTACGATTGGACGCCAGAAAGCAGAGATCAAAAGAATCACCAGAGCAATACTTGGACGATGTGATCTCCTTATGCGACAGAGTGGACAGTTCAATGAGTGATGAAAGGAGAGTGCGATTCCTCCTTCGAAATATGAAAGAATATTACCTGTCCCGTATAATGCCTTTAGATCAAAAACACCAGAGGAGGTATTGACTCACGTGAGACGAATCTTGGAGATGAAAAGGTTATCCGAGAAATCGTATGGAAGGGAGTTGCGTGCTTTTCCTGCTTCAGAGGAAGCATCAGTAGCATTAGAGATGCGAGAGATGGTGAAGCAGACTCAAAAGCTCGTTGAAGTCATCCAAGAACAAAAGCAGCAGGAGAGGGCAGAAAGGGAAGCACGTCAACAGCAGAGGCGACGGGACTCCAGAATGGAAAACACAAGATGTTACAACTGTAACAAGATGGGTCACTTTGCAAGAGAATGTAACAACCCTCAGCAAAGACAAGATAGAACAAGAGAAAGAGGATATGCTTTTGCTTTCCGCCAGAGGCGATTACCATTCCATGACCAAGGAAGGGGAACTTTTGTTAGGCAAGACCGACGCAATATAGACCGGAATAATAGATTTGGAGAGAGCCAGCCTCGTGAATGGTACCCGGCTAATCGCGAGAGAAGCACTAGCCAAGACAGGAATTGGCGGCCTGCGGAAAACAGAGCTGCTTGAGGAGTGGGCCAGACTCCAGCGTTGAACAGGCCCTTGAACCCACACCAGTGGTAGGAGCTATTACAATAAGACCAGCTTTGTACAGAGCAATAACTATAAATGGGCAGAAGTGTTGTTTGATACTGGAGCAACTGTAAATATTGTTAATAAAAAGTTCGTGAATGACCATATGATGCTCCCATTAGAGAAGAAAGCCAAAATAACAGGCATATCAAAACAAGCAGCGCAACCTGTGGGCGTCTGTGCGTTTCGATTGAAAGTTCGAGAGACTCTTTATCCAATGATGGAAGCCTACGTACTAGAGGGCGTTGCATTTGATCTCATTATAAGGCACTCAGAAATGCAGCGGTTAAGAGTATGCATTGACTACGTGCATGATGCTCTCTCAATGAAGCAACAAGAATTAAATAGTGACGACGAAATTATAGCCACGGTGTATAGTGTGAAATCAGAGGAGGAAGAGGAAGAAAAACAATTACGTGCAATGATTGAGCCGAGCTTAAGTGAAAATTATAAAGAAAAACTACTGAAAATCCTCAGAAAGTATAAAAACAGCTTTAGCCTACACGGAGAGTTGGGGCGAGTGAAGTCAAAGCATTGTAAGGTTGAATTAAAAGCGGAGGCAGAGCCTTTCAAATCCATTCCTTACCGTGTGAGTTACCAAGAGAGGGAAATTATTAAACAGCAGATTGATGACCTTCTAAAGAAAGGTTTAATCCGAAAGAGCAATTCAGAGTGGACAAGCCCAGTTTTATTAGTGGCTAAGGGCCATAAAGGTGCGGATGGAGAAAAAACAACCGCACGATTCTGCACAGACCTGCGAAAGTTGAATAGCATTGAAATTGAAATTGAAATTGTACTTTTATTCGGTCTTTTCCATTACAATTCTACATGAGAACTGGTTTCCACATGGTGACACGTTAAAAATAAAACATTTGCTAACTAAATAAACATGATCTGTAAATATTTTACATAATAATAACAGTAACTACTTTTGTAACAAATTTTCTTTGAGAATTAATTTAAACTTGTCATAACCAATTTCACCCACTTTTAACGTTTTCGGTAATTTATTCCATAAAATTGCACCTCTGTAATCTAAAGACTTTCTGTAAGATTCGGACTTAAATTTTGGAATTTTTATTTTTGGAATATCATTTAATAACGATTGCATACATATTTCTAAAATATCTTCTTTTATATCTTTGTAAACACCTTTTAGCACTACATAGTCTCTGCGTTCTTGGATAGAGAAAAACTCGAACTCTTTTCTAATCTGTGAATATTCGTAATTACCTTTCCTTCTTCTCTTGTACACAGGGTACACCACTTCTGCTAAAAAGCGATCAATTTTCCTTTGAATGACATCAAGTTGTTCATCTGTCAGAACTGCCCAAATGTCTATACCATATTCAATAACTGAGTGTAAATGAGCATTCACCATTACTTTAAACACACGCTTATTTAGATATCGCTTGAATCCCCTAAGATATCTTATTTTATTTGAAAGTTTGTTCAGAACACTTTCATAATGTAATTTAAAGCTAAGTGTACAGTCTAAAATTATACCAAGATATTTAAAACTAAACACTCTCTCAATATTATAATTGCAAACATTAATATCAGTAATGTTGTTCTCCTTTTTTATGGTAAAATCTTTTGCTTTGTGGAAATACATACATTTGGTTTTTTCAAAGTTGATTTTCATACAGTTATCTTCACACCATTGTATAATTTTTTCCATTTCTATTTGCAGCGTTTCATTTATTTCATGCAGCGTCTTTCCCTCTGTATATATTATTATATCGTCGGCGTACATTTGATACTTGCATGAAATGATCTTTGAAATACTATTAATATATAAACTAAAACTTAATGGGGCATTAGCGCTTCCCTGACTTATACCTCTAGTTAATGGATAACATTTATCCGAACCACTTACATTAAATATTCTATTTTTCGTATTTGCTAGCATTATTTTTACATACCATGGTTCAAGGTTATATTCAGTCATTAATTTTCTAATTAGTAATGACTGGTCAATTGAGTCGAATGCTTTTGAAAAATCGATAAAAACTGCTCCCACTTTAGTACTTGGCTTATCAATACTTCTAAAAATATCATTTGTTAGTTCTTTGAGCGCTGTGTGACATGATCTATTCTTCCTGTAAGCATGTTGCTTGTCACACAGTTGACTCTCAATTCTTGTCTGTATTCTATCAGCCAAAAATTTTTCAAAAATTTTACAAAAATCAGTTAGTAGTGATATTGGACGATAGTTAGTAGCAATGTTACGCGAACCTTTACCTTTATAAAGTGGTATTACATTTGCTTTTTTAAAAATTGTTGGAACTGATTGAGTTATTATGATTTCACTAAAAAGCCAAGCCAGCAACGAACAAAACACTGTACTACAAGCTTTCATAATTCTTAACGAAACCACATTGTTGGGGTTATGCGACTTCTTTACTTGCATATTTTTAACTATTGTACCTATTTTGTCTTTGCTAATAACAATCGGTTCGATGTCCCACAGTTCACTATTTGCATAATCAAAGTTTTCGCAATATTTTTCAACTTCATTGTGTAAAATTTGTAACTCCTCCATTTCCAAATCCTTAACAACAAATCCATCAGCTAAAATATCACTTATTTCATTGTTCTCATATACTCTCCTCCTACCTACTTCTAAATATGATATTTTTTGCGTTTCTTTGCTCCTAAATTTGGTTAAAGTGTCAATGGTATCCCACATACTCTCCGATTTGCAGTTCTCCTCAAACTTCCCCCTGTAGTATGATTTTTTTGCCTTCGATACCATAATATTTTTTTTATTCTTTTCGATTCTATAATTTTTCCAATCGCACTTATCACGGGACTTTAAGGCAATTTTGTGCATTCTATTACGTAACTTAATTTGTTTCATAACATCCGATGTAAACCAAGGGTTCTTTTTTCCCTTTACAAGCATTTTTTTCTCTGGAGCATGCTTATCAATTATTGATAACATGAAACTATTAAGTGAATGGAATTTGTTGTCTATCGCTCTATTGTAGAAAATATTGTCCGTTGGGATTTCAGTTAACTTATTTGGAAATAATGACAGTTCAGCACTTACTTTATCCCATTCTACATCTTTCCATTTTCTTACTTTGATTACTCTAGGTTTAAAGTGTGACTTCAACTTTTTCCTGACAACAAAGCACATATTATGGTCTGAACCCGCAAATGGAAAACAGCCAAAAGTTTTATATAGCTCTTTACAATTAACGTAAACATGGTCTAAGAGTGCTCCTTTGTCGTGTGTTGGCTCATTCATTAATTGCCAAAAATCAAACTCTTTGCATATTTTAAACAATTCAAAACTATCATTACAAATTACAGATTCCTTATTCGATAGTCTATTAGGTAATACATTTATGTTAAAATCACCTAAAATTACTATTTCATTACCATCTTGACTTATAACTTTACAGACTTCATAGAAGATTTTTACAAACTCTGATGTATTCACTGTTGGTGGCTTATAAACAATTACAACAAATATTGGTTTTACTCCTTTTAGCTTAATCTTTAAAACCGTAATTTCGCAGAATCTAGGTACCTTCACTTTTTTAGGTATTAAGCGTAGCCAGTCTACTTCCTCAAAAATTACACTATTCCTTATATAAATAATTGTACCACCTCCCTCGTTTTCTGATCTATCCTTTCGAACTGCTACATATTCTGAAATTGTGTATATTCCATCAGTGTCCCTAATTGGATCTAATTTAGACTCTGTAACAGCGAATAAGAGCGGATTAAAATAAAGAACAAACCACACCAGTTCATCAAACTTATTACGAATACTATTCAAATTTTGATGACAGAATAGCAACCCTTTTGTTTTTACTTTCTCAGGAACATCTGGATAAATCTGAATACTGGCATCGTTGTTATTCTTAGGAGCATCTTCAAAAATCGACGAGTTGAGTTGATTACAGCCTGCGTTGATCCAGTCCCGATTGAATTGTTGTGGGGATAGCACAGGTGGTTTTTGATGACGCTGAAATGATAAATTAGCAAATTTAGTTAACTCTGGCAACGAGTTGAATGAATCATCCATCTTTGGTCCGGACTGCTAAAAGCTTCATTTTATTCATCCTTCAATAACTTCCATCATTATTTAATAGAATTCCATTATCCTCGTCATCCTCATTTAATGGTCTGGTCATTAAAAAGTTGTTTATCTTACTTGATAGGGGGTTACTTTATTTATCCAGCCTCACCCAATGCTGCAGTATATAGGTTGTGCATATATGCACGGTGTCTCAGCTTGGCCGGTGGGTTGAGCGGGATCCAAACCTCATCAGCTTGTCTGCCTCTCGTCAAGGCCCAGTACGTCAAAGTTTAAAAAGTACTGCAAACTATTCAGCAGTGCAGATATTCAAGGTTAAGCTATAATCAGTTGAAAGCTCAATGCTTAAATTACTTTGTGAAACTATTTGCTAATTTTTTATTTCACTTTTTCACTTGAACAAAAAAATTTAAAGTGGAGTGACATAGATTCACATCCACCTGCTGCTGCTGCTTTGTTGGATATAGCATGTGCAAAGAAGATCATTATCCCATTCCAAATATGCAGAAAGTCTTGGACACCTTGACAGGAAAAGAATACTTCTATTCCTGTGACTTAAAAAAGGGTTTTTGGCAACTTGAGGTTGAGGATGAAAGTCGCAAATACTTGGCATTTACAACGGTAGGAGGCGTGCATGAATGGTGTGTACTACTCTTAGGATTTTTGAACAGTAGTTCCATTTATCAACGTGAGATGGAAGATTTGTTTCAGGATCAGCTTTTTGAAAGCATTCTCATTTTTATAGACGACATAATTGGATTTTCTCAAACATTTGAAGAATTCTTGGTAAATACTGAGACCATGCTAGGGAAAATTGAAAGCAAAGGCTTGAAATTGAATCCAGAGAAGTGCAAATTTGGAGGACATGAAATTGCCTGTCTTGGGCATACCGTGGAACGGGAGGGTTTGAAACCTGACCCAAAGAAATTAAAAGCCGTAAGGAAATGAAACCACCTGATACAGTGAAGGGAGTTCGTAGCTTCCTTGGTCTTGCCTCATTCTACCGAAAGTTTATCAAAGGTTTTTCGCAAATTGCTAAACCACTAACAACCTTACAACAGAAGGAGTAACCTTTTAACTGGGGATCGGATCAACAAAAGGCTTTTGAAACTCTGATACAGAAACTTTGTTCAGCACCTATACTTTGCTCATTTGACAATAATTTTCCAATCTTTTTGCATATCGATGCTTCAACCGATTATTTAAAATGTGTACTCCTAATCGAAGAGAATGGTGTTCGGAGGGTTGTAGCGTACGGGAGTAGATGTCTGAGCAAGAGTGAACGTTTTTATACTATTACAGAATTAGAGTATATAGCTCTGATTTTTGCGCTTAAGCTCTTTCGTCATTACTTACATGGGCAAAAGTTCACTGTATATCCTGATCATTTGAACTTGGTTCCAATGAAAATGGCAAAGAATTTACACTGTGGCAGATTACTCCGGTGGTCATTAAGGCTCCAAGATTTCAACTTCAAATTGGTGTACCGACCAGGAAGCCTCAACACGGATGCAGATGGGTTAAGTCGAAATGCGTTACCCCAAGAAGATTTAAAAGAGGAAGACTGCCTTGGAGTTTACTTTATATGTTATAACACAAGAGGATCACTCAGTTCTTCAGGAAGAGGATACTTTTTGTAAAATATAAATAAGCTTTTGATGAAGAAAGATAAAAGAGCTCACAAGCGATTTGTAGTAAAAGAAGGGAAACTATATAATGTAGAAAGAGGAAACTTACGGTACGTGGTGCCAAAGGCGTTGGTACCGTTGCTTCTGGAGAAGCTGCACGGAGCAGACACTAGTTGCCATCTAGGGTTCAAGCGCACATATGAGAAGGCTCGAGAGGAGTTCTACTGGACAAAAATGAGGCGCGACATCTTACGATTTAATACAAGATGTGAAGTATGCTTAAAAGCACAGCACACAAAAGCAAGTAGGATTTCTGGAACACCTGCCTGTGTCAGAAGAACCGTGGGCATTTATGTGCATGGACTTTGTGGGACCTATAGTAAGAACTGAAAGAGGTAACCTACATATGTTGGTGTGCATAGACAGTCTAACTAAATTTACAATTGCTCGAGCTTTTCCACAGGCTAATGCTGAAGCAGTTGTCATTTTTATTCGGGAGAACTTAATAAGTCAGGGAATAGTACCGCAAGTCTTACACAGCGATAGAGCCCAAATATTTTTTAGCCAGTCGGTTAGGGCTATTTGTGTCGAGTGGTTGATAAAACAAAGTTATACAAGTGGATTTCACTCCAGGGGAAACGGAGTACGGAGAGAGAGGGGAATCCAGAGTATTATGAGTTTAATTCGTTGTGAAGTCCAGAACGCTCATGATGAGTGGGATAAAGAAAAATATTGCTTGCCCTTAATACATCTCCGTGAAGCACTACGGGAATTTACCCTTACACTTCGCTTTATGGGTACAAGCCTAGGAACACAGTAACAGAAAAACTTGTACCGTTAGAAATTAGAGACAGATATCCTCTCCATTATAAGGATCTTACAGAACAGCGTAAGCAAGTAGTCAAACGCATTGAAGCATACAGAAAGAATTATGAGGCCCGTTTTAATGCAAAGAGAAAAATATAACCGTATAAGAAGTGAGACTTAGTTTATATTAAAAAGATGATGCTAGGCACAGAGGAGAACAGGAAGTTGGTCAACAAGTTCAGCGGTCCTTACCAAATCCTAGAATTAATAGGCAAAAATCTAGTGAGATTGAACACAGAAGGACGCATGAATCCTATCATGCATGTGGAACGATTACGGAGAGCATATGAGAAAATAAGCTGCAGCTCTGGAAGCGAAGCAGATAGCCTGGAAGTTTTGGGTGAAGCAGATGACATAACAACTTCAGAAGAAGGAGTACCTAGTTTGGGAGGGCAAGAAAGCAGCAGCGTATCAGATTCAAACTCTACAAGTAGCTCTGTACTGATGCCACCTCCCCAAAACTTGCGAAGAAGTACAAGGGTTAGACAAAGGCCAGCTTGGCAGCGAGACTTCATAACAAGTGAAGATGAGCTTTCAGCCTTTGACAGATTTACCTGGCCAATAAACATTGAAAAGATAAGGGGGTTTAGGTTAAGATAGAGGTTAATTTGAAAAGTGTTAGGATAAGCACAAAGATACTGTTAGCATTAGGATAGGTTATGAGCTCGGTCGGCTTCGTCCAGGACGAGAGGTATAAAAGAGCCTGCCCAAGTTGTGTCGAGCAACAGTCGTGAATTAACTGTTCAAATTAAAAGTTCCTGCTCTTCAGCAGAGGAAATAAATGAAAAAAAAACTGAAGAATTGAGAAGAAAAGGAAAGTTGAAGAATTGAAAAGTAAAAGAGTTTGAATTGACTGACAAGTATTAACCTGAGTATCTCTCTTATACTGTCAACATGTGAATCACAATTAACACTTGAGCTCCAGGGAAAAGGAATAAACTATAAATAGAGTGAAAGAAGTCTATTAGTGAGACAAAGCATCACAAAACGCTATTAAGAATATACATATGTAAGTAGTACAAATCAGTTCGTTAGTCCAATTAAAAATAATGTGGAACGAAGTTTTGGTTATCGCGTTAGCCTTGTGGGCAACAGAGGGTGGAGAGCTAGATGTACATGTGAGTGTTGGGGTGATGCTCAAAGAACACCCCGGAGCTGTCCTTTATGAAAGCAGTATCCCTATGATATACTGAATTCCAACAGTAAACACGGCATTGGATGCCCCTTTTGATTGCGAACGAATGTGTGAATGGGATCATGGTTGGTCAAGGTTGACGATGGTAAAATCGCCTATACAGGTCAGAGGGGGTGCCTTATAAATCCACAATACCTACGACATTCTCCAGGTAAATCGACGCTTAATGAGGGAACTGGAAAAGCAAGATAACCCTACGAGCTCTCCAGATCGTTTTCCGAGGCATGTACAGTCAAACCAAACCAAAAGAGTCCCTCTACTGGAGCCTTTTGCAAATCTTTTGGAACTCCTTTCGGGCTTTCCAAGTTATTCCACATTTAGACAAGTCACTATTCATGTTTCCTACATCGACAAATTTTTAAAACGCCTCCAAAATATGCAAGGAAATAAGGAAGCAAGTTTCTTGAAAATGGGGACGGCATTAAGTTTTTTAACCAAAGAAACAAAGAAAGGATTCGAGACAATTAGTCAGGAAATCAGAAACATCACAAATTCCTACAACATTTTGCAAAAGGAATATGACGACACTGACCTTGCCTACTGTCCTTGGGAGCTGCTGTCGATGACGCTATGTCACTCCAGCATAGTGTTCTCACTTATTTATGGCTAGAAAGAGCGCGCGACATTTGTCTTAGTAAGAAAATCCCAAGTTTACTCCTACCGGCATCAGATCTTGCATTGAGAATTTAAGAAGGATTTAAGAGAATTGAGAAAGGAGTTAGACTTGCAGAAATTCAAGATGTCTGTTCCGAACTAAGAGATTAATTTGTATTATAAACTGGCGATAGCCGACTGTGTCTGGGAGTAGAGAGATGGGCTTCTAAGAGTTCAGATACCCATAGTGAAAGCTGATAGTTCGTGGCAGCTTATCAGTATCCAGACCATTCCATATGCTTATCATAATCGTACTTGTTACATCAACCTTGACACTACTTATGTTGCCAAAAATAATGACCAGATTGTACCATTTGAGAGCCACGACGCTAAGAACTGTTTAACGTCTGAGGGAATCCTGTGCCAAATTCCCAAATATGGAAATAAGGTGTCGAAAGACAACACGTGTATAAAGAAAATTCTTAGTGGAGCAAAAATCAACGAGCTTCAATCAATCTGCGCAGTTGAATGCCACTCAGACAATGAGCCAAGTTTGTCACTTCAAGCACCTCGTTCCTACGTCCTTACCCATGCAGGTCAAAGTCGAGCAGTGATAGAATGCACCGGAAGGACTACGCCTGTTATTGGTCCTGAGATCGGTGCCCTATCAATTCAACTACAGTGTGATTGTGCCTTGATAATCGACTCTGAACGTAAAGATGAGGATTCATTTCCATGTGTCGCCCATCACATTACATCGGCTGTGATCTACCACACCCTTCCTGCCAGCTTCTCAACTAAATATGGCAGTGTGAAAATTGTGTGACGCTGAACGAGACCAAGATGCAGAACGTTATAAGGAAATGTTCATTAGGGAGAAAAAGAATTATAAACGCCTGCAGAAGAGCTTGGAAAAGATGAAGCCAATTGAACGAGGCAGCCGGGTGAAGGACTGAAGGCAAATTCAGCATACTGCAGCCTCGCTTGCACCGGTAAAAGAAATGCGGTTACTGTATGAAGAGCTAGCAGGAGGAGGAGAAGGATCCAAGAAAAAGTTACCCGAGTAGTCGGACACGGACGAAAACCGGGAAGACTGAGGGGATACAGTGATGGGATATGGGAGGGACTTTGGGCATTTTTTTACATCACGCATAAATTAGGCTGATAAAAATGTTTATATGCATTCATTTTTTATTTTCCCTTTTTAAGTGATTACTATGTGAAGTTGTTTTGTTAAGCGTTTAAATTAAGTGTCAAAAAAATGTATAAAAGAAGCAAAAGTACAAGAAAAATGTATAAAAGAAGCAAAAGTACAAAAAAAAATGTATAAAAGAAGCAAAAGTACAATATATATATATATATATATATATTTATTTATATATACATTTATATACATATGTGTAGTAATTAGAAATTTTTGTGAGTTTGTTTTAAAGAGTGAGGACACTCTTCATCCAGGGGAGGCCGGAAATCTTGCTTTTTATATATACATGAATGTATACATGTATATGTATACATACTTATATTTAGTGATGTGATGATGAGATATGGAAACCTTGTTATCACAGAGAGGGTGACAAGTATAAGT
>JAQIWN010004091.1:0-11780 GCA_034699025.1 Entomobrya cf. arborea Gr-Col-00668
CCTTTAGCTTTTTGACCAAAATGTTTACACACACCAATAAACTAAATAGTAAGCAGATTTAGGGAAATAGCGTCACAGTTTTTTACAATCACGGCACAAAATTATTCATAATATGAATAAGGTTAGGGATAGTTGGCTATTTTGACTTTTCAAATTATTTTTAAAATAGAAAAGTGTATCTGTCTCTGTCTAACTATAGTCGTGGTTAGGTATTTTCATTAGTTTATCATTAATAGTCGTAAACGACGGTGTGTCCTTTACTTTGAGTAAATACGACACACGAATTCTTAAAAACATCAAGTCAAGTATCTTAAGTTTTATATGCTAGGTATCCTGACCTGACGAAAGACAGACAAATTTCACTACGCATTCAAATAAACCGGCTTGCACGGCATAATAACACAAAGAACATCATCTAGTAATCGTAAACCAAGCATATTAAAAAAAAGGAATGGTAAAGTACACCATACTAAAGTTTACATAATAGCGCGATTTTTGTAGATTGAAATTTATATAATATACCATGCCATAAACTATCTTTTCTTGTAAACAATCCTGTTTATAAAAATGAGATGAAATAGTATTAAGAGAATTTACTAAATTTAGCAACATATTTTGGCTTCTTCTAAAATGGTAAACTACAAATACTTATAGTGTATATGCATAGTAATCTACTATTTGAATTTTTATTTTGGCAAGCAAAGTCATACTAGATCCTCCTCCATTCCATGTAACCTCTCTCCAAGAACATCAGAGATCTTCAACCAACATCATCATCGTCATCTTCAGAGATATGAAGGAAAGTGATGTCGACGTTGTTGTTGGTGGCGGCGGTAAGGATGGTGGAAAGAACTTAGCCAACAGTTCTTTCAATATCCATTCCATTACTGAACTCTCTCTCTACCACTTCTTCAAAAAAGGAAGCTTCTTCTCTTGGTGCGATTTGCATAAAGCAGCAGCAAGCGGGGAGTGTAATAAAGGAAAGCATTTTTACAAGAACATGGGACATTACGACCATAAAAATGCATATTATCAAAAACGTGTCTCCCAGTTTTTCATATATTTTTTTTCTAGGGAGAATAAGAGAAAGTAAAATCAAGTATGTTTACAACAACGACCCTAGACAGTTATTTTTTACATGAAAATTTCACTGTAAAGAAACTACATACGTTAAATTATACACGATTGCCACTTATGTATTTAAGTACTAGTATACAAGATATAGTAGAAAGTGTACAGCTACATAATGCACTAAAAATCAAAGCCATTTCATCTACCAACCACCATATACCATCACATATGAAAACATTAGCCAAAATATAGAGTATCATTGTGAAAGTAGCACGAAAACTAAACTTACGTTTAGTATCTTGATCGTCATGTCATTATACTACTATTACTGCACATTCTACTTTCACTTGAAACAGTGTAGCACAGCAGGTTTTTTGTCATCTTCAAGAGAAGTATTCATGTACTTACATAAAAATTATGGTAGACCTGAATTGGGCAACGTTGCATTGTATGTATGTTCGTCGAACATAATCATTTATTATAGTAAAGCTATTGTATAACAATCAGTAGAAAAAATGTGGTTTAAACCCAGCTCAAAAGTCTGACTTGGTCCTTATGTGGACCTAGTGCCATCATAATATATTTCCTTTATTTCTTGCAGAAAGAAAGGAGCGAAAACAGCTTGATATGAAATGTTCACCCCTTTCTTTTCGCACCCTAGTCTCCCCAGTATCGTGTTTCTCTGAGATGCGAGTTGTAATTAATGCAGTTATAGTTCTGATCTCCACTCCACACAAGTTTTGTTATTCTACTCTCGGGCATCCATATTTCACGCTCCGGTGCATTCACTCCTTGTGAAATGAATTGGTTGCATATATTTTATCGTGTTTCCTAACTCTCTTGAGAAGTTTGTCCTTTTTCTTTTTGTGTTCGAATGTAGTGTGAATTTGTATGGTTCTTCGTGTTTACTGCCAGTATTAGTATGCAAAAGAGTATCTTCTTTATATTTATGCATGTAATATCAATGTATTCGGCTGGATAGGATCGACAAGATGTTAATTAAGAAATGAGAAACTTAAATTAGTAATGCATTTTAGAAGCGCCCGCCCGAATCCAACTACGATCGAGTTAAAAAAATAAATTTTGGGCCTGAAGAAATGCCTGAACTTTGAAATAATATCAAACAAATTAAGATCGATAAATACTCGAAAGTTGTAGTTGTCAACATGTTCTCTTACAAAGAACAATTTAATAAATTGTTTTCTTCATTCAGTTTTTCTTATATGCTTTTCTTTCTCCTGAGTAATTGCTTAGACAAAATCAGTAAAACTTAACTTGTAGCTCCAGAGGGGTTTGAATGTTTTTTGAGGTATGTTATCTCCAATCATTCAATAGCAATTTTGGATAAATATCTCAGCCCAAACCTATTTCATGGGAATTTCAATGATTTACTAAACGATGTTTTAGGATCTTAGAGAAAGTCCAAAATAGCCAGTAGAATCATAAAGAAATATTGTGCTCTGCAATATAACATCTAACGAACAGCAAAATTAATTTATCAAGTTGAAGTATCACATTTTAGTAGCTTGTTTTAAATGTTGTCGTCTGATCATAATTTTTGCTCTTACTTTACTGCATTATAAACTCGAATAGTTGTTTTTGACAAAACTTACGATGATATAAATAAACCATAAAAAGTATTTATAGCCCACCGACCTAAAGACATTTACGAGGGTGCGGAAGCAAATAGTTGACGATGATGTGATGTAGAAGAAGAAATTTAGAGGTATATTGTCCAATATTTTGAATGGGGGTTTTCTGAAAAAGAGTTGCTAGTTGCCACCATATAACCAAAGGTCATTCATTTTGTATTCATTAATGTTTCTCGTTCACATTAACATTAATGTAAAATTTGGTAATTTTTACCCGTTAATGTGTGTGCATGTCTAACAGTGCTTATCGTAAGCTAAATTTGGTGAAAATTACACTGTATTCATTATGTTTTGTTAAAATACCACCTAGAAAACATTATATACTGCTGTGTTTGCCAGAAGTTGAATTGAATCCAAGCACTAGACAGAAAGAGAGCACGTCATCTCTGTCATGTCATCATCATCCTGTGTGTACATGAACTGTCAACTTTGCTCGTGGTTTCCAATCGTTTATAAATATTAAGTACATTAGGTTAATTTTATCGATTCAAGCTAGAGCAAGTAAAGTAGCGTTGTTAGAAAAATTAGCAGTGATCGTTACAACTAATGTCAGTTCTTAATAAAGCCCATCAAGCCATGATAATGCAGTACGAGGAAAAGAATACACCCACACCCACAAAACCCAACAAGGGAAAAGAACAGACAAGTTGGACAAAATGCGGGGGAAAGCTTGTAATGCGATAAAACGAGAGCGGAATGAATGAGTGTCGTTAAAAAGACAAAAAAGGCTGATAATGTACACACAGGGGAATTTCCTGGGAATTTTTTCTGACGACGTTTTTCTCTCTTTTATTATTATTTTTATGAAGCAATAGTAAGCAATAGTAGTGGATTGATGGAGACAGTTTAGGTCTGATGATAGCAGCAAGTTTTATACTTTCCTGTGTATTGTACGTATACAGCTAACGTAAGCTCTACTGCTTTCTACATTGACGATTAGATGGATTGTTAATGGACACGTGATATTATCGCTTGTGGCTCAGATACGACTATGATAATAGCTTAGCCGATATGTGAGGTCTTACATTGCATTTCACTTTCTCTCCTTTTCACTGCGTTTTGCACTTTTGTTGATTTTACTGGAGGGATTATGAAAGCTGCTTTGGCTCTTTGCAGTTAATTACGCTTGTAATGGACATGAGGTAGCTTGAATCAATCCTAAACTAGAGACTTAGTCTACTGGAGACTAATTTCTTAGTCGAAATATGTTTTTCAAAATGTTCTCCAAATCATGTAACAGTACTACTTGTTAGATGTGAAGACTTATTTACAATTTTTTATTTAAGGATTGGGTAGCATTGAGACTGAGATATTCATGCAATGTAACCCCTTATCATAATTTAATAGAAATTGTCTTTCATAAATACATGTACAATAATAACATAAAATTAAATCTACATTTGTTATGCATAAGTACATGTGTTTTTTTCTTTATGAATTTCACTTGAACCTGATATTTATAAATGAGCTAAAAAATGCACCAAAGATCTTTCTCTGGTTTTCGAATAATTTCGTAGAGAAATCCCTCTATATCGTAAAGCAAGACAAGACTTTCAACGACTGCGTTATTTTTTAAAGCATTAGTATGTGCATTTTTTTGAAAAAATAAAGAAATTCATTAGTTTTTATGAGTGCACTTTCTCATTTCATATTTTTGACTCTCAACAAGAACGTCCAATGATCACATTGAAGAGAGAAAAAGAGTGAGAGAGAAGACAAAAAATTTGGAGATGGGAACTGGTAAAATCAAGATTATATTATTATCATAATAGAAGAAAACATGTTTACATCTTTTGATAGAGGAAAATGGAAATCTGCCAAGTCATCTGCTAATGTAGTAGTGGCAGCAAATGAACAACAAAGTTACTGCAAATAGGTTGTAAAAAGGGGAAACGAAGAGAAAAAAAAAACTCAAAAAAGTAAAGGAACTGATTTGATGATACTTGTATACTTCTGTAACAAAGCTCATTCAAGTAAAAAATCATGTCTTTATTCATTTTTTAACATTTTTTAAAACTCTATGCATGTATTCTACTATCTTCAGTGACGAAATGTATTCAGACATATTTTTCTTTGAAATTGTGTACACTGGAGAAAACTACATCATACTTTTAAGCAGCATTTTTATTAATTTTTTTTTCAACACACAAATTTTCAAAACGTGAGTCTTCACGAAAATAAGAAAAGTTACTTGATTTGGTATTTTGGTATACGACTTTAATGCAGAGGAACGGCCTAAAAACGAATGCCACCACATCATAACTTTCCACATTGCTGCGCTGCCTTAGTTCTCCAGAGTTAAAAAAGTATTTTTCCCTCAACAGTATCAAAATGATGATGTTGCAATTTTTATGCCAGATTTGTTATGTAAATAAATGAATTGCCTTTTTGTCCGTAATCTTGCTGAAATTTTCATGATTTGATCGTTCCCATCAACTTTTTCATTTCAAGTTTGGCTATAAACGGGAAAGTTTGTATTTTTTTGTTGTGTAGTTCTCCAACACTAATTATATTCAACGAGAAAAAAATTAAGTACTCCAGCTCTGTAGCAATGCTAATTCCAACAAAAATCATACCTTTTAATTTCTCATTCGTATTTGGTATTTCATTTCACCCTTTCCTGGAATTTAATCTTTGCCTTATTGTTAAACAAGCTTCTCACGTACTATTTTATTGTACTTTCCTGTCTTTGCTTTGTCATCTAGTTCAGAAAAAGAAGAAATTACGTAAAATTTTATGAGTCAGAAGTTAACTTGTTGGTATTCATGATGAAAAAAATAACATTAAAAAATACTGCCTTTGCTAGACGAGACGAATTATTTCAAAATCAAGTACAATGTTAACATAATGAAATTATAATTAAGTTTTACAAAGTTCAAATGCAGCATGTAAAACCTTCCAAGAAATAACTCCTTTCACGCTGAGATGATTAAGGTTTCTTGAATTCCATCAAAATATGCTTTTTGATGCAATCCAGCTTTTGTATGTAAATTTCATCCCATAGACTTCTTATTTGAAGCCTTGAATTCAAGAGACAATATATAAGTGAAAGCAGTTACTTGTCACATTTGCCTTGCAAAGTCATATTTTTGGTAGTCAGAGGGAAAGGTGTCATCTTCATTTAATGATAAATCTATTTAGGTTAAGCTTGACACTTGTGCCAGACCAGCTAAATTTCATGCTTCAGTGAATATTGAGTCAACTTGTCCGGGGTTTGGCAGTCATGCCGCTTCCCCTGGTTTAAAGCTCTAGGTAGTGCACCTCCCAGCGGAATACAGATACAAGAGTACTGTCAGATGCGAGTTAGTCAACATTCGAGAGCAGTTGGCACTGAGTTAGTAATAATCTACCGTAGATTTCTTCAATGCTTTTGCTAAGTAATAACAAACTACGTTTTGTACGTACTTTAAAACATTTTGTATAGCAAACTGTAAGCATTTAATCTGTATGTACGAAACGGAGCAAGGTGTGAGAACGAATTTACGATAAAGAAAAAAGTGTGTAAAAGTTTTAATTGCTGATAATGACAAAAAATAATGATAATGATTTCAAGTAAAGTAGACGAGAGAGTTACTGGAAACAAGGTAATCTATACTATTTCCATTACTCTTATGGAGTTATTGAGGTTAGTTTAATGGGAACGAAAACGTCACATTTCCAAAGAAAAGCAAGAGAAAACGAGATCGATGTACATTTTTAAGTGAATTGACTTCAACGAATTTCTTCTTTGATTAGAAGAGACTGAAAAACTCTGAATACTTTAGCTTATTTACATGTGCGTAGGATTTTTGTCCTTTTGATTTCCATCTCTTTACCTTGCTAAAAGTATTTTCTCCATTACATACATGAATAATTAAGGAAGAAAACGCAATTTAAAAAATGAACACACCAGAGAGAAATTCGCACTTTTGTTTTGTACCTTCAAGTTATTTTACCTATTCACATTTATACAAAGGCAGAAAGTTGGTTTTGGCCTTTTTAACTACCTCACACACCATCTATGCAACCAAGCCAGGCAATTCCCTTCAAAAGTAAAAAAAAGTTCTTATTGTGACAAGTTAACAAGTAAACTAGAAATCAAGAATGAGCACAGTACCGTAGTATCTTTACCATCATCAGAACATCAGTAAGAATTCTAACAGACCAAGGTTCTAAGGAATTAAGAGGTGAATTTCGTTATTTCAAGAAAATCAAGGGGAAAAGAAGTGTCTTTTATACCAAAAGAGAAAAAAAAACTTGTATTAATGGAAAAAGAAAGGAAAAAAATCCATGTGCAAAGCTAAATTTGATATTATGCTACTCACGAAGACAACGACATCAGAAGGCTTCTTTCTTTCTAGTCAGCGCGGCGCGTTCTTTATTGTAAAGGGATGGAAAATAGTAGAGATATACACTCACTATTCACTCTGCACAAAAATATCTATAAAGTAGTGTTTATGGGATCACAACCGAAAAGACGTCATATATACCCTATGGAGTCTGATGCGATCATTACCAATACCATTAAGTTCAACATGTTGAAAAACATACCCAACATAGAGAACTTTTTACCATTTTCACCATATCTCTCTTCATCCCATCCACCAGAGCACTGACTATACTGTTCACCGTATTTTTAGAAGCATGAGATGATGTGCTTGTTCACCGTAATAATCATGATGATCTTGTACTTTTTATACCATTGTTATAACTTGCATCAGTTTTTGGTAATTTCGTTTAGTGTTTCTCACTCTATTTCTATATCCCATCGTGGTAAATTCCCACATTACTGCTATTTACTGCTTACTTGTAAACTTTTTTTTCTTGGGCTTACGTTTCCTTTCTCTGCTTTTCCTCTTTTTCGACGACTTTTACCCTTCCAAATAAGCATACTAACTAGCTAGCAAAAACTTTTCTTACCTTATCCTCTTAATGAGAAGATTTTGTCCAAATTTATAGCATCTCTTGATGCAACTACGTTGTACGGTACGTATTTTTTAAGCAGGCTCCTTGTGCAATCATATCATCAGTAAGATCACAGAAAAGTAAAAAAAAGATCCAAAACTAATGATCCAATGAAGGCATTCTTTCTTTGAAAGAAATATTTACATAAAAATAACCTTTTCACTCAAAAAGAAAAAAAAGTACAAAGGAATTGCGACCCTGAAAAGGAGACAATGAAGGCAAAGTGTAAACCCAGTGGGAAATTTGCAGAACACGTACTTACCTTTTACCTATTATGACTGTTCGTAAACAATGTATAAAAATTTAGTCGTTTTTATACACTCGAGATTTTTTATGGTACAAAACGTACATAGACATGTTCAATGTTATTAATCATTGTCTCCCCAATACAAAATTGATTTTGTTGAGTCGTCAAAGACGTCAACCTACATACAATCTTAAATGTACATTATATGTACTATGTACTTTTCTCAGTCCAATCGCAAATTGTACTTTCTCCTGTCATTTTTACTTTCCCAAGTCGTAAGCTTATTAAAGCAAAATGCTGAAACAAATTGGAATCAGTTCAATGCAATGGAACCAGTCAAGTCAATATGTAATCCAGCCATGTCTATTTGGTCACTTTTCAGACCTGCTAGGCTTTTACCACTTTTGTCAGAGATAATACTTTTACTTCCTTTTCATTTTACGAGTCAAGAGATAATCTATGATATTAGTGTTGTCAATCCTGTTGACAATAGTCTATTTATCCGAATTATGGCACATACATAACATATTCCATAGAAAAGACGGGTCTTCAGTACGAGTTATTTTAACGAGATCTGCAGTAACATTCGAAGTAATAGGATTATGCTTGTTAAAAATACTGTGAAAACGGATGTGCCTAATGTGATTGATAGTAAAACAAAAGAAGTTCCATTTTTATATAAATGTATTACTGGAATTGTGTAGTGCTTATAATAAAATCAGGATTGAAATGCTGCTGAGTTGAGAAATTTATACTATTCTGTACTGACAATTCTTACAAATATATACACAACATTTAGACGTTTCATTTAGATTAAAATTCATGTTATATGTACCGTTATTAAAACAAAATGTAAATCTCTTTAAAAATCAGTTCGTGCTAACGTGTTATAAATAATTAATAATTAGGCTTTCAGGCGGATATCCGCTGTATGACATGAATAAAGATTTTGTATAAGCAAGTGTTTCGGATAAATATAGAATTTACAGTTATGTTTGACGAAAACGTAATGTGCAAAATATTACGGTCATGAATTGTCAAAAATTATTTAATGCTATACCTTTTCATAAAAGTATACAGTTTATGTCTGTTTTACAAACTGATAGTACAATGCAATGTTAAGTTCTACATATTTTTAAAAACATTTCAACTTCTTAACTGTCATCTTCGCAATATTCTACATTTTTAGTCTCCCTTTTCGTTAACTGCTTTCAATTCACATAACCAAATGCAATGAATCAAAGTTTTCATCACGCATGAATGCACGTGTCCACGTCCAGCATCAAAAGGAGCATGCAAGGCGTTATTAAGTCCAAACACAGGAGCTTAAGTCTTTATGTCAAGCTTGAGCGTATCAGTTGGGACATCCTTCCTCATCTGTAAAAATATTAACCTTCGGCTCTACCCAGCCGGAATTCTTTCTTTTGTCTGATGATGGTCAAAAGTGAATTGTGGTGGTACCAGTGATCTATGATATATCTGCAATAAAACGTAAAAAAGAAGAAGAAAATATATAGGAGCAGTGTCTCGGACTGAAACCAAACGAATCTTTTTTCTTTCATTTCTTCCCCTTTTGCAAGTAGCGTGCAGACACACATTAAAGGTTACTTTGAGTCTGTAGTACCCTCCCACTTTCACTGCCTTCGAAAAAGAATAAATCGCTTGGATAAATACACTCGAATAAAAAAACATGGAAGAAGAGAAAGTTATTATTTTCAATTTGCTAGTTAAACATGAAATACAATTGATATGAATATTTACTTGACTAATCGCGCTACTTCAGCACAGCATTTAAAGGCAATAATTCCTACTTTTCTTCCAAAATACAAGGAATTTTTTTATGGGGAGCAGCGATGAGCGGACGGATGTATATGAGTGGTTGTTGTGGGTTGTCGGTTACAGAGGGTTGTGTCAGAGTAGAGCAGATAGAGAGAACAAGACAGTTATCGGCACCGTTAAACGTAGCCTCTTCAAGTGAACTCAAGTGGAAGGTTTGTTGATGTTGGTTTGGTAATACTTGCTACCCGTATACCACTGTCTTATATGCCTTAACTATTAACTCTAGATTTCACAGTCTCCTTACTACATCAGCAAAAATGTGTAAAGTAAACTTTTTTTTCTTCGTAGCACCACCACCAAAACTACATTCACAATTTCGCCCCTTATTTTTCTGTCTTCATTATCATCAGGACCATGATCATACATCCCATTTCACACAATAACGTGGTAATAGTTTTGTCGAGTAAAAAAGTAATATTCATACCGGGCAATAATATAAAATTGTATGCATTGTGTCTTGTCTTGTCATGTCTACCCTAAGACATATATATTCTCAACCCATTACCACTCATAAAATACAAAATTTGAAAAATTAAATTCTCATTCGTTTTTCTATACGTGTAAATAATATAATTGGAGAATTTTCATCATTCTTTTGATGCTCAATAAGTGAAATGTTCACACGTAAAAAAGAAAGGATGTTCAATTCTCTCCGCTCAACTATCCTGCTGCATGACTTCATTTTTTTCCAGTTTTTTTTTGTTCAAGAAATTTCATTACATTAAAAAAGTGCTTTTACCACGCTGGTTCACCGAATTCTTTTCTGGTTCAATGGAAAAAACGCATTGGAATACTCCATCAAGAAGATGTCTACGATGCGATGGAGGCACGGTCTGTTCATGAAAGAATTCATGAATAATATTTCGAGTACACCAAACATAAATAATAAAAAGGAAAAGGTGATGCAGTGTTGTAATCGGAATTTTATACTAAAGCTCTCTCTCTCTCTCAAGTCCAAAAAAATGTAATCATCGCCATACGGACATGTTGTGCTCATTTTATGCATCTTTTCCCCCCTTCTTAAAAACGACAGTGTGTGTAGACCATCCAACTTTCCAACATGACGGAGTAATGATGATATACAACATCCATGCACAAAACTAAGAAATATAAGGGCAAAAATGTTTGACTTTTTACTTTTTTATTATTACATGGTCAAACGAAATTTCGATGCGTAAATAGACATTATATGGTACACAATAAGTACATATTATATGTTTATAGGGTGGTACCGGAGAGCAGAATAGAAAAAAAAGAGACAACCAACGTTCGCCTTCGTCTTCTGGAACTCCATCAGAGAAAGTACGTGACTTGACTGAAGACATGAGCTAACCAGGGAGGAAAACACCATCATGAGAAAGGAATATAGGTAACTATGCACTATGAAGAATTCTCGAGAAGATCACTCGAAGAAGATGATAATGGTGGTGGTGGTGGTGTGCTACTACTAGAATTCTCTTATGTATCACCATCGTATGTACATTTTATTTAATGCCTTAAGTTACACTCGTTCCCTATCAAACAGAGAGATTATATTTATGTGCCTATCTTTTCTCTTTAGGTATTGGAAAATGTATAAATAAGTTGAGATGCTGTGGGAAAGGACCGCTGTGCTAAAAATTTACTTAGTGAGTGTCATATTTCATGGTATACTCTACTAAAAGTTAATTTTCAGATTAAATAACAATTACCCAAAAGCAATTCATTATTTGCCTAAAGGCTATATTTTTTACGACATTCCCTTACTTCGATTAAGGTCAGGTCAGCTTTGCCTTGTTCAAGTTCACAAGTTTGAGAGCTGTTGGCTTCCAAAGAAAGATTTAGTTCATTTTGCCCCAGGGTTGGAAGAAAACTGCTCCATAATTCTTGTCTTGCATAAAAAGTATCGATTACACTTATATCTTTGCAAAACTTTCGATGACAAGACAAGAGTTTTGTGATTGCTAAGCCAAAGCAGAGTGCGCCTTGGGTTAAATGGGTAAATTAAAAAACCCATAAAACCCTGGGTAAAACCCATACCCAGCCCA
>JAQIWN010004092.1:0-11778 GCA_034699025.1 Entomobrya cf. arborea Gr-Col-00668
CATTCCTCATTTTTTGAAATTGGTCATCAGCAAATGTGCAGAATCCTTGCCAAATTGAGAAAACGATGGAGGGATCCGTTGAAACGTATCCTAAATGTTGTCCGATTGTTATGTATTTGTAGAGCCTTAAATAGAAGGGATGATAGGTCAAGGGGTCCCTTTGAAAGAGGTAGATTGACTCGTAAATGATGTCGTGAAGGTTCCTTTCCATTTCTTGGGCGAATGTGGTGATTGGCATGGAACGGTACTGGGGAGGGACTCCTGGTGAGGGGCGAATGGGAATTGGGAGGGGTGGTCTAGGGGGTGGGGGGAGTGTGACACGGGGAGGTGGTGGTTGTGGTTGTGGAGGGAGTAAGGGGACGGATAAGGGATCAGGTTCCACTTTGAATTGGAAGTTGGTTCCACCCAAAACTTGGAAGAATTGTTCGTCCACCGGCATCTCGTCAAAGTCTTCCATTTTTTTGGTAGTTAAGTTTTTAATTGATGGGCTAATTAAAAATTTATGTGAAGAGGTGGTAAACCTGTGTGGAAGATAATTAATAAATGGTAAATTAAAAAGTTTTCTTTTAGGTTTCTTAATTTGAGATGAGTAAATTAAGTTGTAAAATTTCAAGTAGTTCATGTTTAAATTACTTTAATTGAAGTGGTTTAAACTTTTTAATTATTCATTTAACTGTATGGTTTGTTAATTAACTGCGAGTGTGAACAGTTAACAAACTAGCAATTAAAGTAGGAATGCAATGTAAACAGCTCAGCTGAAGAAGAAGAGAGAGATTAGCTTGTGTAGAGAAAAAAAGGGGAAATGTATTGGTGGGCTTTTAAGTTAGCTTATTTTGCTCAATGGTTTTAATGAAATGTGTAAAGAATTACTAGACAGTCGTTATGATCGGTTTTACAGCGCAGCGCGTTTATTTTTGGCGATTAAATGATTGTACTGCGATAAATAATCGTAGACTTGGTCAAATAACTTGTAATAAGATATTTTGTTATTTATTTATATGCTTACTCTTCAAATAAAAATAAATTAGTAAAATAAACATAAATACAATTTTTTAAGTCTTTCAAATTATTTACATCTATCGACCTACGAATTAGCATCCAAGTATAAAATTTCCTTCGTCAATCCCTCCACCCTATGCAATGGACCAACAACCAGTCTTTTTTCACTTTCCAATTCCCTTTGCAATTGCAACAACTTGTCACTCAATTTTAACTTCACTTCCCCTCCAATCTTCCTCCTGAACTTTTTCTTCTTTCCCGTTTTCACTCCCACTTTCCTAACGTCCTTCTACAATAAAAAAAAATAACAACCATTCAAAATCAGCATTAAAATCAATACTCAATTAAGTTTTATTTTTGTTATCATTCATTCAACCAACCTTATTCAAGTGTTTAAGATCCAATCCCTCCACACCCCCCTCCACATTCATTTTCCTTGCCCTCCCCACCATCTCCTCCAAATCCACCTCCTCCCCATGCCAAACCTCCATATGCGCCAGCCAGCACTCCCTCCTCTTAAACATCCCCTTCCCTTTCTTCCCTCCCCCTCCACAAATCTCACACCCCCACTCCATCCTCTCCTCCACTCCATGTTTCACCCTCAAATGCCTTAAATAATTACCCAAACTTGTCGTCCCCCCACAAACCTCACAACTCAATTTACTCAACGACCACTTATTACTCACCCCTTTCATCTGATTATTCACCACCTTCACCACCACCTTTTTCTTCTCCTCCTTCCCTCCACCCCCCACCCTCTTCTCTCTTCTCCCCCACCCCTTTTCCGTCCTACTCCACATCCACATCCCTTCCCCCTCTCCCTCCTCACCCCCTCCCTCCCCATGCTCCTTCCTCCAATGCCCCTCCATCTCCTCCGGACTCACCATCACCCTCTCACACTCCGGACACCTCCAACACTCCTCCCCATGCATCTCCTCCAAATGCTTCCTCACCCCCTCCTCCCCTCCCTCCACCTCCTCCCCACACTCCTCCCCCATCGGACACTTCACCCTAATCGTCACCTCCCTCCCCTCCACAATCCCTCTATACACCTCCTCATGCTCCCTCACCAAATGCACCCTCACCTCCGCCCTATGCCCAAATCCCCCCTCCCCACACATCGTACACCTAAACCCCCTCCTCCCCTTCTCATTACCCTCCACCCTAAAAATCTTCATCTCCACAATCCTCTCCTCCAACTCACAATGTACCTCCATCAAATGCCCCACCAAACTCCTCTTCCTCGAAAACCACTTCCCACATCCCTCCTTCCCACATCTAAACCCCCCCTCCTCCCCCTCCCCCTCCTTCTTCTTCTTCGTCATCCCTTTCTCCCTCATCTCCTTCTTCAACCATTCCGGCCCCACCCCCTCCTCCCTCAATCTCCTCCTCTGCTCCCTCTTAAACCATTTCCTCCCCTCCCTCAACCCCCTCCTTTCCCTCTTCACCTCCTCCCTCTCCTCCCCCCCTCCCCCATCATGCCTCTCCCTCAAATGCGCCAACCACGGCTTGCCCCCCAACATCTCCTCCCCACACTCGCTACACTTTTTCCACCTCACACTCTCCAGCCCCCTCGCCGCCTCCTCTCCCCCCATCCCATGCACGTCCACCCTATGCCTCCACAACTTCCCCTCACTCCCCATCTCCCTCCAACACTCTCCACACTTTGTCACAAAAACCCCCAAATGCTCCTTTTTTCTATGCGCCCCCATCCAATCCTTATCCTTAAACTCCTTCCCGCACTCCGGACACGGGTACCTCACCCCCGGCGCCTCATGCTCCTTCACCAAATGCCTCTTCAAACTACTTGGATCCTTATACACCTTTCCACAAATTCCACAAATTGTCGCCGCCGCTCCCTTACCCCTACCACAACTACCCTCCACCTTATCGACACCCCCTCCTCCCTCCACAATAATTAATTGTTCCATATCCATAGGAAGTAATTTTTTGTCCATATGAAATCGATAATAATGACACCATAAACTCTGTCCCTGTTTAAATTTTACGTGACAATCGGGACACTCGAAATCCTTCCTATTTGGATTATGCTGGCCTCTCTGGTGGCCATGCAGAAGATAAGTTGACTTGAAGCCTTTTCCACATTCCTCACAAATAACGTCACCTTCGCCTGCGTCTCCATTCTTACCGCTACGTCTAAATTTTTTAACAGGCTTATCTTGCTCAGTTTCCTCCATTTTGTAAATTGATGCAATCTAATTACAAATAAAAAATTCACAAAATATTTAATTAGTGAATTTAATGGAGGAATGATTTTAACAATTACAAATTAAACAACCTTTACCAGTTCACACTACTTACTTACTCGTTTAAAATGAACTTTTAGCCTTAATTAAAAAATTCTACACAACTAAATGGTAAAATACTTTAAACTTTAAACATTTAACTCACTTTAATTTACACCCAATAAAACAATTAACTAACTAAATAATTAGCTGCTTGGATTATTGTTTTTTTCACCTGTTAGTTTACATTTACATTTGACATCTTCACATTTTTCGGTCTAGTCTAGTCTGTTCTGTCTGTAGTCAGCTGCTCCACTTGTTCTGAATTTTTTGGCTTGTTTAGCATACAGCACAATCAGTGGCACTCCACAGCACAAAAATAAATAAATAAATTCAATTTTTAAAACTATGCAATTTATGCAATTAACCAAAACCAGAAACCATTTAAAAAAATTACAAATTCAATATTCTTCAAGTTAATACGTGTGAACATGAACTTAATGTAAGTGGTTAATAATTTTACGATCTCTAAACTATACATGAAATGTTTTGGGGATATAAGTTTTATATTTTCTGATTGGTTCCGATTGGACAAGATAAATATTTGAGGCTGGCGTATTTGCGTGGTGGCAAAAGGACTTTGAATACTCGTTTGTTTTAAAACTGAACGTTCATAGTGAAAAGCTAATGTCTACTTATTTTCAAAATTCAACGTCTGAAATGACGTGTAACAAAACAGTTGTAGCTATTTTGACGTTGATACCCGGTGTTGGTTTGTTTATATCTTTGGTTGTATTCATAATTCTAGAAAAAACTCATTTAGCAGAGACCTGGTTACAAAACCAATTTCATCATGCAAACTTTGTTTATACTTGATTTTCAAACTGTATAATAATGTAAGAGAGTTTTTGTTCAAGTTTAACGTGAGAGTAAACTATCCAAATATAGTAAATGTACAACAAAACGTACGTTTAAGTAGATAGTATTTCAAATTTGGGAATATATTTTTTTAAATATGTATTTGTCCTTGAAGAATTTAAGTGCTAGCTTTTCATGGATGAATAAGTAAAATAGCGTCTGTAAGATAAGTTAGCAAAACATTGACATAATTCCTTAAAGTATCTTCCTTAAATGTCAATTGGCTGCCAAATTTGATTTCCAATGGTCGCTGAGATTGCCATTTGGCGTAATTACAACGATTTTCATTATACCTATTAAACGTATGATAAACTGTATTTTTTTCTTCGAGAAACTTCTTGCTATTTTCATAGATCTCAACAAATCCAGTTAAAACCATAAGCATTCCAACAGGTCCATATAATCCAACTAAAACGAAACATAAATTCAAGTAAACAGGTAATATCTCCCAACATTTGAATACAGTCCACCACGCAGTTACAATTAGGATTTGGATACATGATACGCAAAACACGGTAACGTAACGAACAAAATAATCACATGTTTGTATAAGAATTCTTAACTGGCTGTAAAGTTGATATGCTTTGCATTTAGAAATATGGTATTCACTTTTCACATACTTAATACAGTTGAGCATTGTCACCACAAATGAAAGAGAAAACAAAAATAAAATTGATGCAAAACGTCCAAACTCAAAGAAAGAAATAGAAATAAGAAATAATCGTGTTAAGAGAGTTGTCAGAATTGTAAATTTGTTTCTTTCGTATGCTGATGGTAGACTTAGTTCCGAAACATAATACAATGGGTCTAGTTGAGAACAAGTTGCAAACATTGGTAAAATCAATATTACGAATAGTATGGCCAACTTATTTGTTGTCAAAATCAGGCCATTCCAGTCACGAATCTTTTTTGGTCTTTGGTTGTGGTCTATAATATTTCGAGATCGTATTTCAATTTTCATAAATTTATTTTGGATTTTTTTTATTTATTATATTATATCATATTATTTTACAAATTTACATGATCTTTCCATGGCAAACATCTGGTTTAGCACTGATTTTATTTCGGTTCCTTTACAGTATGTGAAATAAGTAGCCCATTCAAGGAACCAAGCAGCTGCTAGCACGATGAGGAAAACTATGCCAATTACATTTATTTCAGTTTTACGTCGATAAAATTTTAGAAGTAAAATGAACACACAAGAACCAAAACCGATTAGGGTTTTTATAAATATGAGCGATATGAGCCACGGAATATATTTTAGTTTGAATATATTATCGACCTTGACACAAATTTTGTGGTTTTTAATATAGAAATGAAGAGGGTATTCGTAGAAGTGGTGGAATATTAGGCAGTGTAGTTTATAGGATTCTTCAACGAGTGAGGTAGCAACCTCATTTTTGGAAACTTTGGAATTTGATGGCATGGTTGAATCTATAGAAGAATCGACTGGTGCGTAGCTACTGAAAGCAGAATGTGTTATGTAGTTTTGATTGTTTTTTGAGCAAACCAAAATTACCAGAGCGCTTTAATGTAAATACGAAAATTTAAATTGGAAACTTTTATTTAAAAGGGTATTTTATTTTAAAACCCAATCTAAAAAACAATAAAACTGGGGTTATGAAAGCATTCTTTTTTAAAATAATAACCGTTTTTTTAAAATTTAATTTAGTAAATTTAAAAAATAATAAAATATCATGAATTTGGATAAAAATTCTTGGTTAGGGTTGTAAACATGGCCAAATATATTGCTAAAAGCTATTCTTTATTTATAGTATGTGTTTTTTCAATTTGCAAGTTATTTATACGCAGTATGTTAAGTTTATTTTGAAATATTTGTCGTTATACTATGCTTAATTTTTGTCGCATAACCATATATACATATATATACTTTCTTTTTTTTTATAAAACATATTGGCAACAGTTCATATCCATTTTTGTTGTGTTTTCTTTTTAAAAAAATCTGAAAATGGATTTTATTGTAAAATAAATGAAATCTGTTTTTAAACTTAAAGTTTGCACATGTTTGTTACTTACGGATTACCTATACTACTTGGATTTAATATCGTATCGTATTATGGTTTTAATCTCTTTACAAAATGTTTGACGTACAATGTCCCTATAGAGTAAAGTATCTCAATCATAAGAACATTTATGTATAAAAAATGAACTAAGTTGTTCTTGCTCCTAAAAGAAGCCTATCGCACTGTATCCCATAGACCCCACTTTCTGGCCTTTATACCGAAATTTTGATATGTTTTAGAGCATTAAAAACTAGCCCTGATAGCACTTTTTGTTTGTTCGAAAAAAAATTATCCAGGCGCAGAGGGCAATTTAATTTTTTTACCTCGTTAAAGTTGATAAACCGCTATACCTCTTACATGGTTTAAATTTTTGCTATGTTTGCACTGAATATTAATGCATCATAACAAGACGCATCTATTGCAAAAAATCCGAAGTCACTAAATTTTTCTACCTCAGAGTTAATAACTATTACGCAATTAAAACTGGTATTTTTGAAATCGAGTTAGTTCAGAAAATAAACAAAATGGGGAAACTTTTAAAGCTGTAAATTATAAAGCAAAAGTTGAGCATTCACCTCCAATTTATTTCAACTCTCTAACCCATAGGCCTTTTGAGATATTTTAGTCTAAACTTTTGAAGAAGTTAATGAACTCATAGCTGTTGGGTGACAATGCGCCATACCAAAAAATGGCAATAAAGATATTTTTTAACATTTTTTTTTAAATGTTGATTGTAAATTTACAAACTACATTATATTATGAACGAATATCAACATTTTAAAATTCAATGTTAAAAAATAACTTATTTTTTTGGTACGGCGCATTGTCACCCAATAGTCTATTGCAATAGATGCGTCTTGTTATGATGCATTAATATTCAGTGCAAACATAGCAAAAATTTAAACCATGTAAGAGGTATAGCGGTTTATCAACTTTAACGAGGTAAAAAAATTAAATTGCCCTCTGCGCCTGGATAATTTTTTTTCGAACAAACAAAAAGTGCTATCAGGGCTAGTTTTTAATGCTCTAAAACATATCAAAATTTCGGTATAAAGGCCTGAAAGTGGGGTCTATGGGATACAGTGTATCGGTGACACATGGAATATCACGATTATTCACACTCTTATGCTTGCATGATTATGTTTTTGGGTCTCAAATCCCCTTAAAATGTTAAATCTTTTGAAAATTTCATTATCCCTGATATTAAATGCCGTGAATATTAACAAATAACCTGTTTTTTACAGGTACTTGTGTACAATAAATAAGTGGGACTAATATAGGTAAGACTTTAGGGTGACGCTAGAACTAAATGGTTTCCATGTATAAATGTACAGGTTGGACCAAACCTATTATAATACGAAAGCTTGTAGAAATGCCAGATAATATGAATGAGATAAGAATTGGAAGACGATTGTCAGCATTTGGGTTACAATAAAGATAATATGTTGTGCTGGTAAAAAGATTGGCTCAGGCTTATGCAGTAACAAGTTTTGTCGAAGCCTTTTTGTTAAGTGGGTTTTGAAGATGCATGCAATTATAACCGATTGAAAAACAAAGCAAACTTACGTTTCTTATTCATATCCTATGCTAGGCATCTTTTAAAACACAGCATTATTATACAACGAATACATATATATACCATTAGTGTTTCTTCTATTCACAGTAAATTTGTCCAGAAAGGCTTAAATGTTGAACACTTTTAAATTGCATTGATGCATAGTAATGTGATTCTAATTACATAGAAGTCAATGCATTGTTTGAGGTATTTAAATAAAATCTTTTATGATATCGACCAACTACAAAAATAATGCTATTTTATAGGAATAAATCTCACAATCTATTTACTGAAATTTATGCCAGAGAAATTTGTAGTGTTTTAGTCCAGTAAATATCTAAAACTATTATGCAAATGTCCAACAGTTAAAAAAGATTTTTTTAGGACAATGAAGTTGAAAATCTCGAGTTAAATTCATTGTTTCGAATTTAAATATATTTTCCGACTTAAATTTTTATCCAATCTTTATAAAGCACAGAGGCTATCCATATTAGTTAATTAAATTCGTTACATCATTAAACCGTTGATTGACCAATTAAACAAAATAATTACATGAAAGGCATGCCTACATTATTCATAAACTTTAAATGCTAACAAGTAACAAAAAATATCTAAGATAATTAGTTTTAAATGAATTTTCCAAAATTAATACACAATCCAAACAACATCTAAATACACACATAGCTACTTAATTCCATGGTTAATACATTCGTCCTCGTCATCAGTAAATTCGGGAACGCCACCACAATTAGGCTTTTTAAAGCTCTTTTGAACTTTTTCGCAACACTGAGGAAGACCACCTTCTACCTTTTTATCGCAACATATCTGAACATTATTGGAACCATCAGGTAAACCAATAAACTTGTTGGTACATGTTTCTCTTTTCTTAGTCGTAAACGGTTTACACTGAAAAAAAATCGATTCGAATTTTTCAAAAATCAAAATATTTTGCAATTGATTAATAAAATGTTTGCAAAATAATTACAAATTTGCTCAAAACTTACCCTACAAGCACTAGCAGTGTAACCGTCGTCACATTTAAGGGAGTCACCAACCACTGGACAGCATTTAGTCAACTTTTTGTTATACTTTACACCATTTTCGTCAGTCACCCATTTACAACATCTTCCAACTTTTCCACCTAATCCATTTGTAATATCACTTATTGAGCATAATGGCAGAACTTCTGTTAAAGTAGCAACACTGCTACCGCCGCACTGTAAATAAAACAGAAAAAAAAATATTTAAATACAACATTTATTTCAAATCTTTATCTAACTAAGATAAATCTTGAATAAAATACTCAATTTTTGAAGGAAATACCGTTGGTTCTAGTTGGCCGTAAACAAGAGCTGATAACAAAATACAGCTAAAAATGAGAGCAAAACTTTTCTCACAATATCCCATTTTAAATCCAAAAATTTAAAGATAGTTTTAAAAAGGAAAAGATTTGTTGTAAGAGCAGCAAAACTTGTAAAGGGATTTTTCACTACCTAATCGTCGTCCGTCTAAATTAATAGTGACTCTAGTAAACAAGATTATCCTACAAATGCGATCTCTTGGCTATCTATGCATTTTAGTGGTTCGGTAAACATGTATAAATTGATACATTAAAGCAGACCATTTGAATTTAAATGCCTTGTACAAAATATTTCATGAACTGTGTTTTAAGCATGAGAGGATATACATATGCATTTTTATAAACGTGTGTAGGAGTTAACATAAATAATGGTATAATGAATGTAAATGAACACATTAAATCCTATTTCTAGAAAAAATGTATTTAAGGTATTATTACACAAATATTTAGCCACCTTGATCAGCTCGTACATACAAAAGCCGAAATTGTGTATAAGCGCACGCACATTGTGGCTGACAAAGGTAATACACGTTTGTATTCTTTTATTTAATGTAATGCTTCAATAATTACATAATTCTAAAGCAAAGACCTACAATCAATAATGGTCAATAATAATTCGTTTGGTATTGAAGTAAATACCTTATTTCCCCTAAACAATTGAAGTTTCCTCAAATATATTTTTCGCGAGTGAAGTAACCACCAAAGTTTATTATATTTTCAAATCAAATAAAATTGCATATTTAAAATATTTTTTTTAGTTTTAAACTTTCTTCTCTCTGCGTAATCAACCAATATCTAGTCATTTTGCCTTTCTCTCATTTCCCAGTTTTACACCCAACTTAAAATTATGAATATACTAAACTTTGCTAATTATCTTTCATTTTTGCCTTCGACGTTTTGTAGCATAATTTTTCTTGTCTAGCCTTCGCTAGTTAGGCGTTATAATTTATCGAATTCCTACGCTCTTCGATCCAATTCACGAAGCTAAAATCTCCATTTGAAATTTCAAAGTTTTTACTATTGATACATTTTGTTTCAAGGCTTAGAAAGCTTTAAACTTGATGTCTAATGCCTAATGACTTTGCATTAAAATTTGCTAATGCTAACCTTTTTAATTTTACCATAAAATCATCACTATTTTTCGCTTAAACAAAAATCAAACAAGATTCGTCCATCAACTAATCATAAAACCAATGAACGTAAGTACGTTTTAAATAGAGTGTATAAAGTACACTTATAGACATACGTGTATTAATTTACCCAAAAATCGTACACGAACAAATGTTAAGCAGAGTCGTGAATTGCAAAGTTGTAATTGAACTATAAAAGAAGTATATTATGCAATCCCTATCTAACTAAACGCCTAATGCATTAAACTATTAACCCGATAATTTTATTTAAATAATATTACAATTTACACAATATAAAGAGTCGACGTATATTATATTATTGCAATTTTAAAGTATTTAAAGCATAGTAGTCTAGATCAGAATGTTTAAAGAAATGTTTTCAGACTTAAAGCATATTCACATTTTGATTATTAAGTTCATATACATTAAATACAAATTATGATACGAATTTACCTAAAACTTGGTAAATATTACCCATTACATTGCTAGTAATTGGGTTGCACGTTTATTTCAACCACACCTTGTTTTTTGTACATCTAATTTAAATATATGAGTTTGAAATTGATGAAGCAGATTCGATATTGCTTTAAAACAGTTTTTAAAAAACTCGCAAACCTTTTTTCGACCAACAAGGTTTGAAAAACTTTCAAAACAAATGAATAAAATTAGAGATATTACCAAACCAACCCCAGGTATGAGAGTCAGAATAGCTACTGCCGTTTTGCCTCCATTCAGTTCAGATGTAACATTTTGAACATTTTTAGACAATAACCCATCATCACGTGTTTTAGTTCTCACAACAAGAGAAAATTCTTCGTGGGTCTGCCACCACTGGAATATACCAGCTTCGAAAATGTATCTAGGTGTATAAAATATTTTTTGAGGAAAATTTGCATGAAATTTGTATGCCATAAACCTTTCAAGTATTTGATCCTTAAGAAAAAAACTTGGTTTGCCCATTTGCTTTAGAATTGTGTGAAGCTTAATTGCCAAAGGTCTAGGCAATATAATTGCAGATTTATTGCAACTCTTCATATGAAATTGAAGAATGGTGGATAGACCTTGAGTTTCTTGTCCGTTATCTGGTAACATTGCAGAGTTGTTTATGTAGCGCCAAATTTGCTTGGGTATTTCATCTTTCAAAAAATTCAAACTTCGCTCATTGTTATCGAATGGTCGCAACTGTTTAATTAATTCGTGCCACAACTCAGAAACCAGTGGTATTGCTTCATGGCTATTTACACTGCCATGTTCCCCGTGTAACTTAGCTAATTCGTCAAGATTATAATATTTTGCATTTCCAAAATGTTTCAAGTTAACCGTACGTGAGTGAATTGTAAATTGATTTTGTTCTAGTTTTTCAAAAGTGTCAAATTGGACTAATGGAGGATCTGCTGTAAGTCTAGTTACATTATCGCCTTTGTAAAGTGTACTTAAATAGAACAAGCTAAGTGGAACAAAAAACACTGAGACAGCTACAGAAACTACGGCTTAGAATGCGATACAATCGCATTCAAGTGCGATGACATAATCGCAGTAGAGTGCG
>JAQIWN010004093.1:0-11777 GCA_034699025.1 Entomobrya cf. arborea Gr-Col-00668
ACGAAGTACATAGTTTCTGTATTTATAAAATTGAGTCAGAGTTGCACATTTTTCATTTCTTTACCTTCTTATTTTTTTCGGGATGGCAGGTAAAACATGTGATGTCAGTGCACGTGTACCACGCGTATAGACAACCAGATGGGGAAAACCACTGCACTCCATTAAACGGACGCTGTTCACACCTGTGTCTACCCGCACCACGAATCAACGATCGATCCCCTCTCATAGCTTGTGCTTGTCCGGATGGGTCCATGCTCACAGAAGATGGTCAGAATTGTGCACCAGATCCTGGTAAGAGCCGTGTTTGATCTTTGCATTTTTAAATCCTCTATTCTTTTCTTCTTGTACATAATATGTGATGAAGAAAAGAGCTCAAGGGCTTCATTAATATTTGGTGGTCCATATAAAATGACCAGAAAGCTGCATGGTTTGAAAATACGTATGAGCAAAAGCAGTGCATCGCATTGCAAAATTAACCGAAATGGGAAATTAAATTTTTAAAATAATACATTATTTTGTTTGATTGTGTCTGTCCAATTTTTGCTTTTCTGGGGCTTGCCTTACCGAAAATCACAAAAAAAATCGTGCATGAAAATAGACACTATTGAGGCAAACGATGCAGCTCGCATCTCTACCGAACTGAGTAGCGGGGATGCGCCACCAAAGAATGCCACATGGGGAAGGGCTTACCGACCTCCAGAGTCCCCTTCAAGGTCTTATGACGAACTGGAGGCAAATCGACCACCAGCCGAGCTCTCTAATGAAGTACAAAGAATTATTCCAGCAGAGTCAGGTTGGTATATGAGAAGATGAACACAAGCCAGTTGTTATCAGTTTGATGTTAACCTTGGCTTAGATTTTTTTGACATTATTTTCTTCTATAAATAATTGCTAAAATTGGGATATTTGGGGAATATCTAACAATATTGTATGAACAGCCATTAGTAAACTATAATTGGGGCTTAGCAAATTTCTACGAAAATGAGAAGCGCAGAAATAATTGGATTTTGTCTGCTGGTTTGTGTTTTCTTTAGGATATAATAAGCAACATGAGAATGAAAACTACGCACGTAGTGGTATTAGCGGGCCAGATGCGGGCACAGTCGCTGGTATTGTGATTGGCACTCTGACAGCACTTCTAGTCCTCGTTATCCTTGTAAGTTACGTCACAAATGTTCTGGTGGTGATGATGTTGATAATCATTAGGGTGCTGTTGTGTAATGATTTCTCTCACTTTGTTCTAAAATGGATTGTTTTTTTGTTGTTTTTCGCGTTAATTTTAGGTGGTGCTGGTGTTGTACCGTCAGTTTTTCGTGAAGAACGGGGACAGTATGAATTTCGACAATCCGGTCTACCGGAAGACGACAACAGAAGACCACCACGCGGTCTCGATAGAAAAGACGCGTGGCTATCACAAGACTTACCCAGCAACGATATCAGAAGAGGTGAGTCCTGGTGCTCCATCACCACCAAACAACTCAACCAGTAACAACAATGCACAGTCCTACCCCCTCAGCTCGGCCATCATTTTCCATGGAACTCTTTCCAAATTGGCCAAGGCACATCAACGCCAATATCCGCACTTTTAGAGTCACCCAATGAAACACAATAAAATAACTTCTTTTATTAAATTCACACACATAAAACTACCTACTATCATAAAATAGTAGGAAGGAAGGCTAAACAGTACCTCTTTTTTAAAAAAAAGGAAGGAGGCGATCACAAGTATAAAACATGCATGATCACACACGTCACAACACTGACATAGCCAGTGAAGCACATATTTTTTTCACATCACTGAATCTTTTTAATATCACTTTTGCCAACACAATCATCTCATAAATATATGACTAAAGCAAACATGTAATCAAACAAGAAACCCGACAACATTTCTGACGGTTTTCCAAACACAAAATTGATTTTGTGGTGACAAAAGAATGAAATAGAAAAAATTGGTGACAATGATGACGAGATGATGAATCAAAGAACATAGAATATGTGAACCTCGAATCTGTCCAAAATTTCATTACTACTAAACTATAAAGTATACTTTATGTATATCGACTATTTCGACTAACAGCCAACTTTTTCTTTACATAATTCAGACCTAAAGAGGAAGTAGCCTTTATGATTGATTTTATGCACATATATTCATAGGTAACAAGAGAAAACGTGTCACAGAAAATATATATATTATTAAACTGACTCTGGATTGAAACTTTAAGTGATTTAATTTTCAGTCATAAATATATATGTATGTAGATAGGTCATTACGAAACTTTCACTTAAAAAGAAATATGTACTACTCACATTAAGTTACTTTGCTAGAAATGTTTACTGGCTTTTAAAGTAAAGAAGGCCCACACATTTATAACAACAGAGCTAATAACAGAGAAAGTATACTACATAAAAATTTAATTAGGAAAAGTACATAACTGGATTAAAACTGTCAACTATTTCGAATTAATAATATAAACGTTATCATCTCTGATCTAAAAACTATTAAAAAACTAGATAATAAAAAGCTCCAACTGGAAATCGCAAGTAAATTCGGTTAATCTACGGGTAAAAACGTTAGATGCCAAAAAATATAATGATATTATATTCTACTTGTAAACTTGGTTAGATGAATGTGGTAAAACAGTGGCAAATTGTACATAATACTTTATAGGGAATATTTTTTATTTAAAACATGAGAACTATAAATATATAAATTCAGCTATAAGGTTAAAAGAAAGTTAGGATATATAATTACATATGCTTTTCTAAGACTATACTGTATAAATGCAACCAATTATTGAGGACATCATTCAAACTCGCAACAGTATTAGCTGCACAGTTAAAATAAGTTTTTGGAAATATAATGAAAATAACTATTCTGATAAAAATGATAGCATCGATTTTTCCATTATTAATAGCGCACGAAAAACAACATCTAAAACTCTGCTTTGAGAAAAGAGAGAGAGAGGGAGGATATTAGTTTACTTTGATGTATTTTATTCCATTGATTTTCCAGTTTACTACAAAAAGGTATTCATGATAGTTTGTCTCTGTATCATATCATCGGAAAACTAGTTTGATCAAAATATAAAAAGAAGAAAAAACAAAGTGGATGATGATAATGATGACGGGAAAATGTGAAAGGCTCATTTTCTATTTTCTTTGCCAATTTTCTGCACACTCAATTGCAGTACAGTGTATTATGGCTATTTTCGTTTTTTCCCTGCCTGTTTTTGCAACAAAAAATTGCTATAAAGTTTTTTTTCTGAGGATGTTTGCAAAAAACTGAAATAGAAATACTTACAAGGCAAAAAAACGAAGGATGATGATCATGATTTGCGGATGCTTCCAAGAAACGGAGTAACGGTTCGTTAAGAATGAAAATGAATTCTCGTGAGAAGTAAAAGTAGATGATGTTACTACTGAACTGACTACGCTGATGATGATTATCTAGTCAGTGAAGTGTAGTAGTGCGAAAGAAAAGGCATCAAGAACATTGCCATCAGCATCGTTGCCAGTGTTCTGATTCTCTTCTTCGTTAACTGATGATGATGAAATTCATGGAAAGGGAGTTAACAGAAGAAGAAGAAGTAGATGTGTAGTGAACATGACGGGCAAACTTGTATAACAAGGAAAAATATTTGTTTTGTAGTTGTTGTTTATGTGTGAGTGACGATGGATGATGATGTTGTTACTGCAGATGTTGTTCAGGGAGCTGAATAATGTATTATAGAAATGATGATGTGATGAGGAGAAAAGGGTTTCAGCAAAAAAAATCTTTCTTTTTTTGTGTGTCGACGCTGTCAGTAGTCCTCCTCCGATGACATGCATGACATGACAAAAATAGTCAGGCAGAAAAGGGAAGAGATACACAATACATAAATGTTTGATAGGTTTCTTTCATAAAACGTTAAATAAATCAATAGGAAAAAAATGTGGCCAGTTGTAACAGAAGAAAATTTCAAAACTGACAAACTTTCAAGAAAAAAATTAAATCATGGTTTACTCTTTTATCCCATTTTTACTTCTATCCAAACTACAAAATACTCTTGTTATCTATTCATTTCCCGACCGTATACACATGTCTACTCGCTCACTCAAATGATTATCATCATTACTCTCGACAGACCTTTGGATATTTCGATTCTTCATTGGTAAGTTTGTTCTTGTTTGTGGAGAATCAATGTTTTTTGGTAGTAAATCAGTTTTTTCTGTTCGGTTCATTCGGTGCATGAATTTATTCATTTTCAATTTTGTATACAAATTTTAGATTGTGTCATTCTGGTTAATAGTCATTCATTATCATTTCATGCGTTAATAATAGAATTTTGTATTGTAAGTAATTGATATGACATGACATGTTGACCATGTTTTACTTTTTACGTTTGTTGACATCATGACGCTTTAAGTGACGGTGATGACACACCTTTTGAACGTCATGCCGTTTTTGGGTTCGTTGAGTTCACGCTATATTAGGAAATTGTTTATGTGAAATTATCATATAATTTGTATTGATTTTTATTGTGCCGCCACCCATTTAGTTCATTATCAAATTTTTGTTGATAATTTGCATGTCACCTCACAAACCAAAATCTAATTTCATTTTTCATTATTATTACTATATATTATGTTGCAGCATCATTATTTTTTTCGCATTAAATGCAAATTATTATGTTGTAACAATGATTATGTCTCTGCTGAAATTGAAATGCTAATGTGGTTTTTTTATTTTGTTGTTTTCTTACAGGCGCAGGAACCGCTGACAAATAATGTAGGCGTAAACGAATATGTCTAGGTGCAAACAAATTGTATAGATTAAGTAGGTACTTTTCGATAGATAAGTTAAATTCTAAGTAGGTTATGTTTGTATGTTGATTGATGAGTAAAAGAAAATAATCGCTGTAATTGTAATTATGTATGGAATATTGAGTAAACATGTATAGTTAAAAATATCATTTTTTCCAATGAAAGAAATTTAAGTAGGGTAACATATGGAAAGGAATAAATATAATACGGAGCTCCCATTTTTGTATAAGCTTTAATAAATATAAATGCGCTATTTCTTGTCATTATTATTGTAGTACTGGAGTGGAAACGATATGTTGTGTACTGTTAAAAAAAGAGATGAAAAGGAAAATATTTTTCTTGAGTTGAAAAACACTGCTGGAAAGTATGTTGAGCTCATTGAAAAATACCGAAAACCTCAAACGAACGTGTAATACTGTCTACTTAAGAATATATGTAAACACTGAATAACATAAAACAGACTTAAGTATGTTATAACGACTTAAGTAAGTATTAGAATATAAGCTCTACTATACAAAATGAAAATGTGGCTGGTGCTGTGCTGGATAAAAAGAGAAATATTATGGAAAAGGGAATACCTAATGAATGGAGAATCTCGTTTGGTAGAGTTTGTCCTCTCAATTTTGCTAAGAAGCGATGATGCGATGAAAGAACAGGAATGGAGCTGACGTGACGACGAGTATATCGCGAAAAAAGTATACCATGAGGAGATTTTGTAGGAAAACTACTTAATTGATATTTTAAGCGAATCTCGCCGTTTTTTAAACATATAATACATAAAGTAGTATCATAATTACACCCATTATTAATACAAAAAGCGTTTCCCGTTTCCCGTTTTTGCTTATTGGCTATATTATAATCTGTAAAAAAATATTCCAAAATATTTTGTGTCATTTTGAGATACATGTATAAAATACATAGGTGTACCAAATTTTTCTAAACTATTTAACTGGTAGGAATATAAATTATTATGTAAAGTATATTGGCTACTACTGAATTAGATGAGAAACTCGGAATTTTCAAAAATAGAGTTTGAAAAAGGAATCATGGGCGGAAATCAGAATTGTACATAAATATATAAATATGACAAAGAAATATTGTTATTTGTATTAGCTATGCATCTGATAATTAATCATTGATATGGTGTATTGTGAACAACTAGAAATATTGGACAAGTGTGATCAATGTCTTAAAAAATTGTATTATTGTACGCCACCGTTTCTGACTTTATTCTGTAAATATTGTACAGGAAAAATCATTGCAACAGGTTACCTATTCATAAATTCATATTTATACTTAAAATTTACGTTTGAAACGATGAGAGCGATTTGATATTGATGGAGTCAAGAATTAGCGAGGAATCATGCTGAAAGATTGGAAATGATTTATTTGGAAATGTTGAATTTTCATGGAGCGATTAAAATGATGGGTGATTGGTTATGACTACTTGTACTTCAGTTGTCAGTTACAAAAAAAACTGATTTCTTGCATTTGCATTTATACAAAGCTTCCTCTGTTCTTTTATGAAATTATTTAGTTAATCATTTATGTAAGTATTTTTAGTGATAAACATTTTGTACCTTGTTCTTGTTAAAAAATTATATAATTATTGTACGTAAGATGTAGCCAATGTATAGATCAATGTATCGTACGCATTTTTGTCATGTTTCAGTTGCAATAAGTTGTAAAGCAGCTTTGTTAAATCCAAATAGTTCCTACTAGTTTTTATTACCACTTTAGCGTACAATATATTGCGTAGTATTTAGTAATTTATAATATTCATTAGTTGTAGATTCAGTTAAATTGTGATATTTAGGCCTGTGTATGTTTTCTCATTGGCTTTAAAATCAACGTTCACATTTCACATTACAATTTTCGGAAACGTTTGAAGTTAGGGCTGATAGCAAAAGTCCATCGTTGAAATAGAAGTCGTCTTACTAGCCGCTTGTTCGTTGGAAACGATATTAAGTTGTAATTAATTAGATTAGATGGAATGATAACATTTAAAATGTTTTAATTTAATTTAATAAGCATTGATCATACAAATACATTAAAAATCTACATTGTATGGATATTTTTGCATGTGATATTATTTTACAATTTATTCTCCTTTATCCACTGTCAGTAAAGAGGAGTCTAAAACCAAAAAGAGTTTAATTTGTTATATTGTTGCTGTAGTGATAATTATTACTTTAAGGATTTATTTAGTTGAATAAAATGAAAATTTGACATTTTTACTTCGATTTTTTATGTTGAGCATTAATTTTATTTTGAAATATTCTAACCCAAACGCACGCCCATAAAACTTGATTTACAAATTAAATGTGAGCCGTGCTTTAATCTAAACGCATCCAATGATTCCAGAAGTGTAATTGGTAAGACCTGATGTGCTGGAGAAAATTTAAGCTGGAAAATATACTCCATAACATAACGCATAGGCATAATACTTAATACACTGGTAATTAATTTATATTTACTACAACCAACGTAAACTAAACCCGGTAATGATGAATATTATGTGTGTACATAAAAAACCTAACGACATCCATAAGCATTTATAAACTAGGAGAAAAGAATCTAAGAAAAAATGAAAACTGAAAACATTTGCCAAATGAAAAAAAGAATTTCTATTGTTATTATTATCTATGATTATTACACTGTCAAAAACATTCATATATTATTAATATAATTGCGTATGATATTCTATTATTATATACATTATATATAGATACATAATAAAAATGAAAGTGGTATAAAAATTTGAAATCGATAATGTCTCAATTTTGCTTGTTTCTTTTTATTCTTCATACAAAATTCCAGGGGCATATTTTTTTACAATTAAATTCTGTTCTCACGGCGACGGCTCTTATTTTGTCTATCTTTTAATTTCTCCTGGCAAAAGAAAGGGAGAGTTCAGCTCAGCCTTGAAGGTCCTCTTTGTGGTAAGTAAGCACTCAATGAAAACACTTTTCCTTCTTATCAGCTTACAAAATGACCAAGGGTTAATTTTTTCATTAATCTTAAGATATAAAAAAGCGATTAAGATATGTACATTAAAGAAGCTGCTATAAAAAGTGAATTCTTCTTTACGTCTACCTTGTATATATCCCAACATTTTATTTAATCGACTATTTATGGGGCTGTACTTTACTAACGGTAGTCATAACAGCTATATTTTTCATTGAATATCCCCTAGAGTAAAGTTCTGTGATCCTACAAAGTATGTATGAATTCCCCCCTAATCAACTATAAAGTAGGAATTTATATTATGCACCTTTATCTCAATAAATGCGAACAATGTTCTTCACAAAATATCATCATCATAAATAAATGACTTTTGATTACGAAAGGGGTACTTTGAACAATAATTTTTCACTCTACATATACACTAGTCAGTTTTACTCTTTTTTTCTTCAATTTATTTGCAACACTAACGTAAGCATATTAAACCAAGTAACTTGATACTGCACTAGTGAGTGAGGTACGGCTTTGGTGTATAAATAGCAATTATTAGTAAATCAACATTTATACACATAAAAGTTACATTAAAACACTGCACAGTCAACAGTGAATATGGCTAGTTTATTTCTCACGCAGGCAGACCCTTACAATATTTATAGCTTTAAAATTGAATTCTAGGTAGGTATACTAAAAGAATGTACATACTTTATACATATGGGACACTGCTACAGAAAGAGGTGTATAATATGTGCAAAGCAATTCTGCAAACAAAGCCGAGCTGCTTTCAACAAAGCAGCGCAGCACCAAGTGTAAGCGTCCGAAGCTCGCTGCATTCATTCAAGGGACTCATTGTTGTAGCAGCGTCTGTTGCGACGACACTAACGCATGCACGCATGTAGTCACTCAAGTTTTCATATGAAACGTCTTGTATACAACTGTCCATTTAACATTTCTGGATTTCCTTCCTTTTGGTATGGCTTTCTCCAGGATTCCCTTAATCCTCCATACGACCTAATCAGTGATAAGAGTACATACAAGTTATATATCAGTCTTAGTTTGTAGAAAGTGACGGTGATTTGTACGACAAGGGAAACACATCATTTCCGATTTCCGGTTAGTGAGAGAATGAGGATGATGGCATATAAAAAGGAGTAATACATAATTTTGCATTGTTGCCTTTTTAATTATTAATGAGTGGCTTTGTGGTCAGTGGTTGTGATCAGCAAGCAATAACATTGCAAAATGGGGTCCACTGGGGAGGGATCCCCTTACCACCAGCGTAAGCGCCATCAATCCCCTCTGTGTACTGTGTTTAGTGAACCAGAGGAAATGTCAGGCGAACAAAATAATGACATTAAGAACAATGTGATGCGACGAGGTTGCAATAAGAAAAATGTGCAATTTGAAAATGTAATGAGTAAAAATTTGAGAAGGAGGGGAAGGGACCTGGAGGAGTCAATGGAGCAAAATAAATGCTTATCTGAGAAGGGAGGAGAAAAATGGAGAGAATCCTATGCAAAATGTACAAGTAGCAGAAGCCATAATTCTAGGAATTTATTCTCATTAGGTAAGCCCCTTTACTACATATATTTTTTGGCCAATTGTGCAGATAATTTTAACTTAATTGCATGAAAACATGACACCCATCATTCTTCCTGGTTGATTAATGGATAATCTGGAGTGACTTTGGCACGAGTTTTTGTTGCAGAGATTGTGCATTAATTGTAATTGTGCTCTTTGTAATATATGATCTTCTGTAGATGACCTTGTGAGTTAAATGAAGTTGGTCATTTTGGAACATTTTACACTTAAGCACGTCATCATAATAGTCAACAAGTACAGAGTGGAAAACTTATGATGAGGATGATGGTTTTTGGGTAACGCCTAAAAATTCCTTAGGCTGTGCACCTTCAAAAAAGTGACAAAAGTAATTAGTCTGTTTACAGATAAATGCTGAATTAAATAGAAGCGTGGTCTTCACAGTAGGGATGGTAGAGGTGCCTTCTACTTTTGATCCAGTGCTTCTCATTGTCAGAGATATTTCGAGATTTCTAACTTGACACTTGACAAGTTCTATTTAGCCCTGTTGCACCTGCAATGCAATGCATTGTTCGCATTTATTGCAAGGTGCAATGTTACAAAATTAATCCCAGTGACTTTGACTTGGTTGATTGACTGAATGAGTACGACTCTCCAAGCGAGTCTAATTAATAATTAGTTTGAAACATCTGGAGGCTTCGGCAATTGACCAAGAGTTTAATGATAATAGCAACAAAAAGGGCGATAGGAGGGTTTTCATTCATAAGATTGGTATTTTTAGTGCGGCAATTAAAAATAGAGCACATTATCATTTCAGGGCATATCATGTCAAACGAAAGTGAATTTTTACTGAGCCGTCAAAAAATTAAGTGATAAAAATGCGGAGCTTTGAAATTATTGAAATTCTTTCACAAGACCACATATTTTTTTGAAATGCTCACATCATATCATCATGCCGCTTTGATTGCATTGCAGTTTTGCAGACAAAGATCCCGTTTGCTCATCAAAGGAAGAAAAAAACTTAACCTGTGGCAAGGTAGACTAGTTTTTTTGTGTGGTAGTTACTCATCGTGATGCTTTAGATCTTTAATCTCTACGAGACTTTAATTCGCCTCATTAATAAATAAATAGTTAAATAAAAGCACATTGATAAACTAAACTGCGCCCTTTCCATTTTCAAGAGGACTATTTGCTTCTTTATTTTTGATATTACAGGTATTATTGGCAAATTGCTTATTTAAGGAGGAGTGGGAACAAGAGTGAAAAATACATTGTTACAAAGTGCAAATCTGTAATAATGATTCAAAAAACAAAATTTATGTGGTTTGTAGTTTGTAGCTATTTATCATTTACACGGTCGACTGCCTACCAAACTGCATTGCATGCAATTATCAGATTTGTCAAGCAAATCAATCAAGATTGAAATTAATTCGGAGTGTAATCATAATCGCATATCACGTCCGCTTTGTTCAGCTTCATCATCATAATCACTTGTTGCAAGATGCACTATATATTTACCTGATCTTAAATGTATTCAGAGTAATGGTATAGTTATATATATTCATTATTGATCTTAAAGTGTATTACTACATGATTTCAAGATTGTAACTGCGACTCCTTGAGGAGCACTTGAATCCATTTTGTTGACCGTGATACAATCTTCTAACTTCTGTACATATTTTTATATCTTTCCATCTACATTGCATCAATTACTGCACTACTACCAGAAAAATAAATGACCAAAGAGAAAAAAAAGATCTTGATCTTCATATTCCATTCCTATTTATTATTATTAAATTCCTATTTTGATCACGATTTGACAACAATCACGGTTAATTCGCTGGGGAGACAAAAGTAAAAAAAAAAACATGCCACAAAAAGATTGAAGTGCAGAGATCAAGAATTAATGGCACCATGTCCATGTCACATTCATACATTTGTACAAATGTATGCATATAATATAGTTATTATTAAAAAGTGGACCCGCTGGGTGGTGGTGTGGTGACTTAGGAACATGTCCACTATATTTCGATGGTCATTCATTTTTATACTCAATACTAACTGCTGCCCTGACCAACATGACCTTTTGTCATATTTTCAGTGTCGCTGTTTACTTCGCATTCCACTTGGCTGTTGCCATTGCAACAATGTCGCTGATCTCAGTGCTTTGCTATAACTATTTTTATGGGTATTATTATTAGGTATATTATGTTTCATTTAACAACGCACTTATTTAGCTGTGATTTTAGTGTTTTACTTTGCGGCACTCCACCCTCTTCCATTTATTAAAAAAACTAGGCAGATAAAGTGTAAAATTTATATTTGTTTTATATGCGCTATCGCTAATTTAATCGCATAAGCAGAAAATGTCCAAAACTTTAATGCTTGCGGCAAACTAAATTGGGATATTAGACACTAAACAAATTACCCAAAGCAAATGGGTTGGACATGGGCATGCCCACACGCATACT
>JAQIWN010004094.1:0-11776 GCA_034699025.1 Entomobrya cf. arborea Gr-Col-00668
CGCTAAGTTATAATGGTACATTAGAGTTTACATGCCATATAAGCTGGGGAATAGGCTTCATGTCGCTTCTAAGTTATGTATTTTTATTCTATGGTTGAAAGAGAAAGAGTGAAAGTAAGGTTGCCATTTGCCATGTTGTCATTGTTTGTTGTTCGAGGAGATCGAGATCCAGCAAAACGGTATGTAGTAGAAGCGTTCCTGCCACTGGGCCACATGCACAACAAATTAAAAACAACTGTGGAGCAATGCAAGAAACTGGTTTTGTGGATAGTGGATGCTCCCACCCTCACCTCACCTCAGCACATCGCAGCGCAAGCACAAAATCACAAGATGCACAATTTTCTCAGCTGCTCCGTCGTCTCACATGCTCAATGTGCAATCTGCTTTCTTCTCCACTTATTCAGGTCACTCTGTAAAGTTGATTTTTTTTCAAGATGTAAACAAACTCTTCGTGAATTCCATTCATTTTTTACTTTCAAAAGACTATCACAGTTTGTTAAATGTTTGTGAGTTTACTGGAGGGGCACACAATTAACTAAATAGTTGCACAGTTGGTAGGAAATAAATTTACTTGGGATTACCTTTCACACGACACGACTGTACTTGTACTCAACTTGTCCAAAGAATGTTTCAGTTTTATCGCCCAATTGCCTCTCGACTAATCTCAAAAGTATTGACATCCTTTTATTCCTCTTCCACCACTACCGCCCACGCTTCACAATTCCACATTAAGTTTGCACAAAGTAGAAGTTTTAGCGGCGGCAGTAGTGAAAGTAGTAATGCGAGTGAAAGTGATGATGTAAAGAAGCGACCTTGCAAGTTCGAAGCAGTTCACCTCAAATCCCGCTCTTTGATAAAAGTGGAAGGTGCTGATAGTCTCACTCTTTTACAGGGTTTAATAACGAATGACGTTGCACATTTCGAGAGCAGACAGGCCATTTATGCACTTTTCCTCAACAATCAGGGACGAGTTTTGTGGGACACTTTGTTGTACCAATTTCCTGGTCAAGGAGAGCCCGTTACTTTTGTCGAATGTGATAGTTCAATCAAAAATAACTTAATTGCACATCTCAAACTATTTCGGTTGAGGAAAAAGGTTCAAATTACGGATGCAGGAGAGGGAGACGACGCATTGGATTTGTGGGTAGTTTTTGATCATGGCCACACGTAAGTCCTCGCCTAAAATTCAGCACTAATTCAAGTTTAAGTAGAATTTCAGCTCAAAAAATATTATTTTTTAAATTTCCAATCAGGATATTGAGCAAGGAATTGTTGAAGGAAGAGTGTTGTGGTCCAGTCCTTCAGGTGACGAGCAAAAGGGCTGATTTCCCTGTGAATATCGACCCTTCCCTTCTGTCCGTTGGGGATCCCCGTCTCAACGAACTTGGCTGGAGAATATTCGTCCCGAAAAATAAATCCGGCTCGTTTCCTCCGAAAGACATTGCCATCTCGACAGAGAGTAGCTATACGAAATTGAGATACGCTTTGGGAGTGGCGGAAGGTGTAAAGGAATTGCCTTCGGCTGCCTGTTTCCCTCTGGAGTCCAACGGAGATTACCTGCACGGAGTCAGCTTTCACAAAGGCTGTTACCTGGGCCAAGAGCTGACTGCAAGGACTCATCACACTGGCGTTGTCCGCAAACGGATTATGCCATTCACGTGAGCTCACTTCAAAACATAAAATTCTCTATTATGCTTTCATCATCTCAACATTCATTTCACTTTTGTTTTTGTTTGAAAATACAGATTAGCAGAAGATTGGAGTGTGCAGAAAAACACTGAGGATCTTTCAACTCTTAAACTAGTCAGCAGTTCTGGAGAAAGCAAGTCGTTGGGGAAAATACGTGGAATTTGTGGTTCTTATGGTATCGGTTTAATTAGAATAGAGCAGGCCTTGTCCGCAGCAGAGCTAAATATTGGAAACGTGAAGGTTAGCGTTGAGAAACCATTTTGGTGGCCCAAGGAAATTTCCAAAGAAAAGAAAACGAGGCAGTAGCAGTTTAGCAGTGGTACAAACAATTAATGATAAGCGTCAAGAGTGTCAACTCTAACTTATAAATTGCTCGTGTTCAGTACTTTAGATTTTTTCAAGTTTCTCGTACAAACTGTAAAATATTGATTATCATTTACGAAATGAGTTTGGAAGTGAAAAGTGAGAGCGTGGAGGAGGACGTTCCATCTTGTACCCCCTCCACCCCCGCATTTGACACCGAAAGTCACCCATATCATCAGCCAACACCCATAGAAAAACCAGAAGCAGCAGCGAAAGAGAAAGAGCGCAAGTTTTTCGAGTGCGCTGACTGTGGCCTCAACGAAGAGTACACTTATTTTGGCAAGTCGCCTCCCTTTTGCCGAGCAATTAAATTTTTGGAAGAGAGTTACATAGTTCGGGATCCATTTTCTGCTTACTCGTCAGGAAATAATGCCAACTTTTTGCTGTTGGGCAGCAACTGCACAGTATGCTCTAGGATGACTTGTCAGGAATGCAGTGTGTTCTTCAATAAACGATTTTGTGCGAGATGCTATCAAGCTTGTGCGAATCAACTTCCGGAGGAATTGTTAAAATTGAGGAAAAAAGCGAAAGACTGATTCGGTTTAGATGAGAACAATTTAACTTTTCAATAAAAACGAGAGAAAAATTATTTGTAACTCGCGCGCATCGATGTTTAATTTATTCAGAAGCTTAAAAAAGTCACTACATCTAGTCATTATGTTTAACAATTACATACATCATTTCTAATCTAAATTAATTAAAATATCTTTTTCTATTTGTTGCGTTCGGATCGAGAGAAGCTTGTCTTCTGTTTGGCGCATGGGCATTTGACACGATTACAGAAGGCGGAGCTTTCCCCGTCAATAATTTCGCAATTTTGGCTTTGCGCAGTTCTCCTTTATTCGGCTTGTTCGACTTCCTCTGCAATGTTCAAAATTGGAATTTAAATCAGCACAACTCAACCTCACTATTTTAATTTTGCTTATTATGTAAACATCGTGTAATTTAAATAAGTTTACCTTTAGTTTTCCGATTTCCGCCAGCCTATCTCCACTGTACTCTTTTATCTCATCTCTGCTCCTCGTTCTCGCTACATTCCCCTTTCTTTTCTCCTTTCCCCCAAAATTATTCCCTCTGTCTGTTTGACGCACTGGACGTCCCTTCATCTCATCTCCACCAAGGCTGGCATTCTTCTTGCTGTTGCCCAACCAACTCTCATTTTGTGTGTTTCTCAGCCCACTCCTGGCCTCTCCTTTCTTCACCTTCATTTTTTTGATGTGTCGAGAAATGCGAATTTCCCTACTTTTCAGCTCCTGCTCATTTTTCTTTAGTGCTAAAGCCACCGCTTCCCTTTCGTCGAAATTGACATAGCCAAAGCCCTTGCCCAAGCCGGTCTGGTTGTCTCGAATGATTCTCACCGTGTTGATTTTGCCGCAGTCCTCAAAGAAACGCCACAACTCTTCATCTGTCAACTCTAAAATTGCAAAATAATTAACACACAATCAAACATAACAATAAACCTTTTTGGCATTTACTACTAATGAAAATTAAGTAATTAAATTTAAATTAAATTAAATTAAATGAAGGAATATACTTAAGTTCAGGTTCCCCACGAAAATAGCTTTTTTGTTATCCCTTTTGTCCGTTTTCAGTTTAACAACCAAGTCGACCACAATATGATTGTCGTTCACCATTAAGCCCCTTGCTTCAGTCGCAGCCTTTTCAGCGTCCGCTCTCGTCTTAAATCTGACATATCCTGCCAAAGTTGTCTTGTCCGAATGCAAATCCCTCCTGCAAAAGTCCAAACCAATTAAATTTAAAATTAATTTAAAGAAAAAAAAAATACATTTAAATAAAATATTTATTTATGCTTACTTGTTGATCGCAACTTTTTTCAACTGAGTGGGTTTGCTGGGCGCTCCACATCGGAGTCTCACCGTTTCCACGCTTCCAAACTTGAGAAACAGCTTTTTCAATTCTTTCTTTTTCGTGTTTCCAGGAATGTTTCCCACAAAAATTGTACGCGCTTCCAACTCGGGATCCTTTGCTTTAGGAGCATTCTTCTCAGCTAAACTTTTGAAATAATCTGAGCCCTTCCCTAGCTCAGCTACTCTTCCACTTTTCTCCTCATTCTCTTCATGTGCGCTCTCATAGTCCATTTCCTCCTCTTCAACCTCTTCCTTTACAACTTCCTTCGCAACTTTCCATTTCAAAACTTTCTTTTTATTTAATTTATTCTTCTTCCCTTTCACTTTATCGCTACTCTCAGACTTTCCCTTGGGCAGTTGTTCTTCCTCCTTCTCCTCCACCTCATTGTTCACACTACCCACCTTTAACTTCTTATTTTTCTTGTTCGCCTTTTTTGCAGATTTAGCAGGACTCGATTTAGTTAATGCTGAGCTGCTTGACGAGATCGTTTCATCCTGAACACTAATCTGCTTTGTCCCCGCCTTCTTTTTCTTCTTCTTCTTGGTCAACGTTGACGAGTCTGCCTCGACTTGCTCAATTTTAATTTTCCTCTTCGCCTCCACCCGAATCCCCGCCGCATCTTTATTTCCCAATTTTATCTTCTCCTTCTTTACCTTTACCTTTCCCGATGGGGATGATGTCATCCCCTCCTCTGAATCCTTCTTCTTGAATATTTCACTCTCATTAACTTTGACTGTTCGGAAAACCTTTGAAGAGGTGGCAAAAGCACCACCGAACAGGGCGGCTAGCTTGGCATCTTCCTTTCCGCCTGGGCCTCCTCCTCCGCCAGCCTCCTTGGCCAAAATGTCACTGATTGTTCCCACTTTGTATGCAGACGCCATCACTAATTCAATACTACCACCTACAATGCAAAATGTATCACTGCCAAAATTAAACTAGTTTCATTTAATAACTTTTGTGTATTCTTTAAATTGCATTATCACATGTTCATGCACCTCTCTCTCAAATCAAAACATCAGAGCATGTGAGCAGAAACTGGAAGCAGAGCACTATTTGACTCAGCTTATTCCCGCCATTCACAAAAATTTTAATGGGCACACTGCACAATGTCAATGCATATTCAACTTACGGCGTTTTAAAATAATTAAAAGTTAAAAATAAATTAAATTAAATTAATTTCTTGATATTGTACAGTGATGTAATTCATAAATTCGTAGACGGAAAGTTAAAAAAAAACAAGCAATCAATTATTAATTTTGTTCTAAAACTCATGTTGACATTTTAAAATAATAATTTTATTTTTTAAATTCATTCTGTTCTTGCGAGTAGGCAAAGAAAGGAAAGTTGACATAATTTTCAATAAATTTTCCAGCTTCAAATAATCTTTTTTCGCTGAATTTGGGTCCTATCAGCTGCAAACTTAGCGGGAGCTTATCTTTCGATAATTTAATAGGAATACTGATAGCCGGAATGCCTGCCATATTTGCTGGTTGAGTAAAGTAATCTTGCACAGAGCTTTGCTTCCGGTTATCCCATTTCACAAAGTCGGCATATTTGGGTGCAGTGGTTAGAGTGCACGGCGTCAGCAGAAGGTCCACTCCTTCCTCCCACACCTTTTCATAATCCTGTGAAATGAGCCTGCGTACCTTGAGGGCCTGCATAAAGTATTTGTCGTAATTCCTAAAAACAAAATAAATACTTCACTTTCATTGTATTCATATTTTGTCAGCAACCATGAGCGTCCATTGAATGATTAATGTTTATTAGCGCTTACTTTTTTAATAAAAAATAATTTCCCGCTAGAATACGTCCTCTAACGACAGTGTTGAATCCTTCATGTCTCGTCTGCGCATACAAGGCTTCCGTTGAGTTGTGCTTTGGCTTTGCAGCGCGGTGTCCATACCTGAGACCGTCGTAGCGTGCCATGTTGCTCGCAACTTCGCACGGATTTAAGACGGAATAGCAAATGATGGAGTATTTGGTGTGGGGAAGGGACACCTCTCTCACCCCAGCACCCTCTCTTTCCAGCATGTCCGCTGTAGATCGCCAACATTCTATCACCTCCGCCGACATTCCCGCGCAATCAAATTCCTTTGGAATCCCCACTCGTAGCCCCTTCACGCTTCCGCCTTCCGATGGGATCGTTGGCGACATGTCAACCTGAACTGTGGTCGAGTCCTTGCAGTCCCATCCCTTCACCCTATCTGTCATTCAAGAAATCTATTTCACATTCAATCCTTTTATTTTATTTTACAGTCAGTAGTTGAGTAGTTAGTTGGCTTACCGAAAATTATGGCACAGTCATCTATTTTGCGGGTGAGTATGCCAGGCACGTCCATCGAGTTGACTAGCGGAATGAGTCCGTGTCTAGAGACGGAGCCGTATGTGGGCTTCAGTCCAACTGTTCCACAATATGAGGCGGGGTTCCTTGTCGAGCCACCGGTATCAGACCCTATTGCACTAAAATTAATTTTATAAACTCAAACAATTTTTTGAAATAATTTTAAAACAATATTTAATTAAAAATAATAATAAAAAAAAGTTTTCTTCTTTTACACTCATTTCAAAATAGGAAAACAATAAATGATTTGTAATAAATTAATTAAATCTTCCTATGGCATAGCATAGCTTACCCGTAACAAATGCCTGTCGCCACTGCCACAGCACTTCCGCCAGAGCTTCCACCCGCCACATGAAAGTCTTCTCCATCGGGAGAAAGGCCCCAAATATTTTTTGTTGGCCCGTAAATTGTATCAATTGTCCCGTTACTGTTAGTCAAATAAATGTTAAAACAATAACCATTAAAAGTCAAAACAAAAAACAAAATAAAATAATTAAATTTTAAAATATTTTTTTAAAATAATTAAAACAAGAGTTGATTTTAAAGTACCCCATTCCGAATTCATCCATGTTGGTCTTTCCCACAATAACTGCACCAGCACTCAATAGTTTATCCACTGCAGTGGCGTTGTAGGGGGCCTTGAAAGCGTTGAGCATTCTCGAGCCACAAGTTGCAGGCATTCCTTTCACACAGAAGTTGTCCTTCACCGCAATCGGCTGTCCTTTCAAGGGTCCATTTGGAGCCTGTTCAGTACTCCGTTGGATCTGCTCCTCCAAACTTTCCTCCACAGCAACGTAAGTGAATGCATTCAGCTTCCTAAACGTTTTAATGGCTTCCAAGGCTCTGTGCACAGGATGATGACTAGTAGTTATTTTCTGAGGAGATGCTCGGGCTGCAGCACCACCACTTCTCCTAATCACCTTTAATATCGAAAGTGAAAATATAAATAATTTGCAAAATAATGTAGTGTCAGAATCTAATTAATTACATGTAGTACTGGAGTGTAGTAAAAGTAGATACCGTATGCAATCCCGTCCGTGGAACTGAAGACATCCTGGAACAACAAAAGCCGTAGCACACTTACAAACGTAATTAAATTGATGTAACAAGTTGCATGGGTGAGTTTATTTCATGTTCTTGTGACTGTAAAATTTAAATTTAAAAAAAAAAATATTTTTAAAATAAATAGTATGTTGTGCTGTGCATGTGCAAACACATGAATGAACAGATAGATGTGATGTGGGTATGTCGCTAGTCGGTCGGTATGTTGTATACTTGTATGGCGGCTTAGAACTTAGCAGCCGGCAGCGAACATGTGATTCCTTCAAAAGAATGTTTATAAACAAACTCTTCGCACCTCTCCGCACTTTGCACATGACACGATACACGACACGACGAAGACAAGGCAATATTTTAGAAAATTCTTTACACGACCGTACACTTGTCACTTGTCTTCAGTAGGCACACGGCACACTAACTCACTAATCTAATCTCTATTTTTTGTAACAGAACACGGAAGTTTTTTCTAAGCGAGTGATTAAAATGTCGAAAGTGAACGCGATCCAGCTTTTACGCTGTTATTTGTTAAAGTCTTGGATGTCAGTGGAGAGCTCATCTACGAACACGTTGTCAAACTCGAAATATCGTCTGCATCATGTCCCATTTTGTTGTCAGTATCGGCAGCAGTCCAGCAGTGCTAATCATGAGCCACCTGCCAACTCATCTCAGACGAAAAGTGTAGCCGACAGGGCAGAGGAGTCCTCTTCTGGTGGTTCCGGGCGAGAAGGAGAGACAATGAAAAGCTGGCAGATGCACAGTTACGGAGGACCTTCGGAGCTCCAGCTTTCCACAAGGGACCGCATTCCCACTTTAAATGGCCCCGACGAGGTTCTAGTCAAAATTCATGCGGCAAGTGTCAACCCCATCGATTTGGAAATGACAAAAGGTTAGAGCTTGTCTACGAGAATGTGGTGTAAATTAAATGACCAGCTTTGTAATGAATGATTTAAATTTAAATTGTAGGGTATGGAGCAGAGACGATAAATATTCTGAGAGATTTATGTCCCTCTGCTACCCCTGCCACCCTGCTGGAAATCCCTAAGAAGCTGGCCAAGTATCTGAGTGCCCCTGTAGCTGGTAAGAAATCCGTTATCGAGTTCCCCCTCACTTTGGGCAGGGATTTTGCGGGGGTGGTTAGCCGAGTTGGACACGGCGTTAAAACGGATGTTCGGGTTGGAGATGAGGTGTATGGCGTTGTGGGAGTCCAACGACAAGGCTCTCATGCTCAGTACGTCGTTGTCACGGAAGACACGGTAGGCATATCATTACTCATTACACACCAGGACACTCATGACTTACGGCTGTAAAGGTGTTATCTATCGCTATCACGTGCTTGATTCATTTCAGATTCGTCGAAAACCGAGAAACTTGAGTTTCACTGAAGCGGCGTCAATTCCTTACGTGGGTCTCACCGCGTGGTCTGCCCTTCGAGTCACCGGCTCATTTTTTAACTTGGCGCAGAAGAGGTTTCTCGTGTTGGGAGGCTCAGGCGGCATTGGAACATTTGTGATTCAGTATCTGAAGTCGGAGGGAGCCACAGTGATCACCACTTGTAGCACGGATGCAGTGAGTCTAGTCAGTGAGCTTGGTCCCGACTCCGTGATCGACTACAAAGAGCGCGAAGAGGCCGTGGCTAAAATCCGGAGCCAAGCTCCTTTTGACTGCATCCTCCATCTGAGCGGACCCTCGACACTCAACAAGTCCATGGAACTGTTGCCACTTTTGAAACCAGTTTCCGGGCAGTTTATCACTTTGTCGCCTCCCTTCCTCTCCAACATTGACAAGCACGGGATTGTGGGAGGAGCGGCCAAGAATCTGAGCGAGCTGATCTCGAGCAACATCAAGTCGTGGACTGACGCTAAGGCGGTCACAAAGTGGGCGTTTTTCATCCCGAATGGGGAGCCACTCAGACAGTTTGCTGATCTCATCGAAAAGAAAGAGGTTCTTAATTATGCTACATACTGATGCATTTGCATAATTACCCTAATTTTAATTAATTAATTACGTATTTCTCTCTCAATTTTTTCAGATTGTCCCTGTGATGCACTCAGTATTTAAGTTTGACAATCTGCCCGACGCGTACCGGGCACTTGAAGAAGGTCATCTGCGAGGAAAAGTCGTTGTTAGCATGGAGCAGTAGCAAAAAGTGAATAATAAGAGCACTGTTCGAAATTGTAACAGTAAAACATAAGTGAAATACTTTATTGCAGTTTTTAAATGTAGAAAATTCACGTCACATTAAATTTCTAGCCTTAATGAAAAATGTAATGGTAAACGGTTAAATGCAAACAAATTTGTTTTAAATATGTGCGTCTATTTTAATATATAATGGTTATGGGGTCACCTTAAGCTAATGTCCCACTTTAGGGTCAAAACTATCCAAAAGCAGACAGTTGCGACCAGGACAATGTGATTATCTTTCCTTCCACAAGCCAATGCAAGTGGTTACCCTCCAACATACACACAAGAGCAGCTAATGCCTGGCAAAATTGTACAAAACTCTATGATGTGAGTGTCCCAACAAATGTTAACCTCCTCTGGTGACACTTATCACCAACCTGTGCCTCCTCAAACACAACTTCTCGAGCAACAAAATTATGCAACACCCCAACCCTTTTTGGGTTACGCGTCAAATCAGGGGATGCCTCAGCAGGTCTTTCGGTATCCCAACGGAATTCTCTGTCAAGAATCCATTCAATGGCTGGGCAAACCCATCCACAAATGTTTCAACAACAGCAATTAGCGTTTGCTCATGTACAGATGCTACGACATCCGATTTCCCTAGACCAGCAACAACGAATGCAATTACCCCAATATTTAAATCACCACATAATAAAGCCACAGGAAATCTTGATCAAATTCCAGAAGAGGTCCAAGATCAAATTCCCGGAGCACAAAATAATGCGGGCGCCTATGGGCTTATCACAAATCCAACTCAAGTTAATTTCACGCCAATCCCGGGGACACATTTGCAGCAAAACAAGGCACAAATACAACAACTGGGAACTGCAAATCCGTCACAAGCGATGTCCTTCCAAGCACAGCAGTCACATATAATGATTCAGCAGCAAATGGCTGCTTCTCAATACCAAATTCAAACTTCTCACCCCAACAAGTTAATTCTCAACTTCCATTTTAAAACCATTCTGACGTTCACCACAGCAAATGCAACCACAGTGCCCATTCTTCCAAAATCAGAATTCAATTCCAAAAGTAATTGACAAGATGGTGTAGGTCAACAGCCAATTCAACAGGTGCCTCAATATTCCATAATGCCTCAGCAATCACAGACCGTCGGGAATGGTACGGGTCAGCTTCCAGTTGGAGCTTCCATACATGCTCCACAACAAAATCCCGAACTACAACAACAGCATCTAACCCATCCAGCACCTGCTGAACAATCGTCACCAGAACCAGAAAACCCTACCCCCCAACAGCCCCCCTGGCCAACAGAATCAATCATAATAATCTCTGTACTAGCTACACTCGCTACCGTTATGAACATGATAAGCTTGTACATGACGATTCGTGTGAGGACACTGAGTAAAAAGCCGATTATACAGAGTCGTTAATAGCCCAAACGCTTAATCAAGCATCTCAACAGGTGGCCTCAACTGGATCTAGTCAAGCCACACAACAAACAATTCAATCCCAACAGACTTCCGGTACCACAAAACAATAGCAGCAGCAACAACAAGTTATACAGCAATTTGCTCAAGTAACAGACAATGCGGGGAAATTGTACATCATTATTACTCAACCACAACAACAAAGGTCACAAAATGGAGTGCCCAGTGCAAATAACACATCCCAAGTATTTAATCTCGTTTATGCTTTATTTAAATTGTAATTAGTATATGTGGTTGGTTGTCAAATAATAAGCTTTTACTTTTCATAAATCATTTTATTCATAAAAAATTAGTGATTTAATGTTTTAAAACGGTTATTACTAGTTATTTATACATCAGAAATGATTCTCATTCTCAAAATTATAACAAAAACAAGATATGAAATCCAAGCTATAACATGTAATCAATGTTAAATAAACTAGTTGGCCCCATTCGAAAGCGAGTTGAATAACTATTAAAATATCTTGTAATCTTTTCATCAACTCAATCAATTAATTCGTGAACTATTAATTTTTGGTTTTAGGTAAAGTAACTACAAAGAATTTTATTGAACCAAATTAACAAAGCACATTTGCTACAAATCCGAACCAAGGCAAGTCCATAATTTATGCCAAATTTTTTTCTCTTAATTAAATTCGTTCATTCAAAAACTTAATTATTTATTAAATTAATAGATGGTACACGTCAATTGCTGTGACTGCAATCGGAGAATAACTCCTAAAACGAGGCAGCGCAACGTAAGAGAGCCTTTACTTTTTGCGATGTCTCTCCAAATTGGAAAGGATTTGCCGGTGGATGGAATAATTTGTGAAAACTGCAGAAACTC